>OY992878.1:102452652-102507652 GCA_963921405.1 Cepaea hortensis | reverse complement strand
AATGCGGTCTACCATTCGTGTTGGTTAATGTTTATGCCCGTAACGCGAGTTTGGACTCCCAGAAGTGGCAGTGCTTAAGTGATATATTAGGTCACGAGAGAAATGTTTTTTTCTGTGGCGATTTCAACGCTAAAAGCAGATCATGGGGAAATATTTCATCCAACACGCACGGGAGGAGCTCAAGACTGCACTTGAAACCATTTACCTCGTTTGTGTCAACAGTGGCTGTGTCACCAGGACAGCAAGTCGTCCATGTGATGAGGACAATGATAATGATCTGACGCTGGTTTCTCTTTCACTCACTACAGTGTGTAGATGGGGTGTTCTAGGGTACCAGGGCAGCGACCACCATCCTTGCAGCATATTGGCGGAGAAAGGCAGAATCAGGCAGCACAAGTCAACTGTCAAGACTTTCCAGTAAGACAGTACAGGGCAAGATGTGGTGAGTTAAATAAGGCGCTACAAGCGCAGAAAGCTTCAGGACAGGAGAAAAAGCTGGGAGCAGCCACCTTGATGGAATTCTGAGGTGGAAAAGACCTAGGTGGATAAGCGTAGTGCTGTAAGGAAATGGCAACGCGCCAAGAAGAAAAGAGTTGCCCATCCTAGTCCTTTCATGCACTTAGAAAGAGAGTTGCACACAAACGTAAGCTATTTCAAATAACTTGTTAAGGTGGTTAAAAGTGAAAAATTGGCAGAGGTATGTCAAAGAGTAAGCACAGACAAGTCACTGAAATTTTTATGGCGACTACATAAAAGCATGAGTGGGGTAGTCAATAATAAGAGTATACCTGACTTCTAAGGTGCTGACCTTATCTGGCAGAGGACTGACGAGAACAAGGGCAAAGCCCTCTTCGAACGCTATCTATAGCAGAACAACCAGACAGACATGAGAGGTCGAAATCTTGCCAAGGAGGTTACCTCGGATAGTTGACAGGCCCGGAACATTTCGGATAAAGATACAGTGACAATGAAAAAGATCAAGGCTGTGCTTCTACGATTAAAAAAATAAAAAAAAAAAAAAATAAAAAAAAAAAAACAGGCTGCAGGGCCAGATGGCATAAGAAATAACGACATCAATATGTTTACCGACAACGATCTAGAGAAACTAGCAGACATGTACAACAACAGTATAGGGAGTGCTAGCATCAAAGAGGAGTGGTTACACAGCTATCTGATTCCTTTGCCGAAGTCTTACAAAGACCATAAAAACATTCAGGGATATCGAGTAATAACCATGCAGAATACAATAGGCAAGCTGCTGGAGAAGTTAATTGCCAGAAAAATATAAAGCCAGCTATAGAGGCAAGGTGTATTCCCACCTATCCTGAGAGGGTACCGTTCAAAAAGAGAAACCTGGACCAATGCAACAGTTTTTTCCCATGATGTCTATGAAGGTTTCCATTCAGGCATTGAAACTTTTGCTGCAGCGATTGATCTTGAGGACGCGTACATCAGAGAACCATTGGATATTTTAATGCTTCAGATTCTTGAACTCAAGATAAGTCCTTTGCTCCTTAGTTGGATCGCTGCAGCCCTCTTCCAACGGAAAGTAATTTTTAGATGTGGCAGTTGGACTTCAGAACCAACAACAATATATCCTGGCCTACCACAAGGATCACAATTATCTGCTGTGCTGTTCAACGCTTACACCGTGAGAATCACCAGCGAGCAAAGCATAGGACCGGGGAGGACATTGTTGTTTTCAGATGATGTTTTAGTGTATCGTCAGGGTAAAGATAGAGATAAGGTTGCCGTGGAACTACAAAACGAACTCAATCGCATTAGCACTTGGTGTGTTGAAGCTGGTACAATGGTCAACCCAACAAAGGCAACAGTGGCATGGTTCTCTTTGGAAAATCCAACACCAACTGTAAATCTGTGTTCAGAGACTGTGGAAAGAACGCAGGCAATGAATTACCTGGCATACGTTTTGATCGAAGCCTTGCTTATAACGAGCACATAGACCAGGTGATAACAAAGACTATGAGGAGTTTGGCTGTGATGCGGGTGATGGCGGCAGCAAACTGAGCAGCGCCATCTATGTCTTCTATACGAGGGGCTGGTCGTGTCTGTTTTTGAGTATGCGATGGCGATGCTGACTCTCAGCCGTAAGCAGATAGAAAGGATGGCAAGGATACAGAACAAAGCTATGCGCATTATTCTTGGATGTACAACAGGTACAGCATGCAGGGCGATGCGCTACCTTCTTGGTTTTCGAACCATGAGAGACAAAATACAAAATTGTTACGTACGTTCCTATCTCAGAGTCAACGCAAACACACAACATCAACTGCATAGCGAGATTAAGAAGGTAAAGGGCAGCAGATTAAAAAGAGGAAAGTCGTGAATGGGTAAAGCCGAAGACATTCTTCAGCAGGTGTGTTCATTTGAGGACTTAGAACCTGGCGAGTAGTGGGTACAAGTGCCACCAGAGTTCAGCACATCCTTTTCAACTAGACAGGAAATGCAGACAAGAGAATCCAGCTGCTGTGGAGGCAGAAGCACGGGCTCTGATCTTCGAGAATTCTTTAGAGCAGGGGTCACCAAACTTTTTTCACGGCGAGCCGGATAACTGACACAATGACGAGCGAGGGCCGGATAGTCATTCTGTACAATACTTGCGCCGGTCTTCGTGGCGAAGTTCTTACGGGCGCGGTTTGTAATCCCGTATACCCGCGTTCGAAACACAGCTGCGAGCGGTTTGGCAGTATACCGCGTTGCGCTAATTTTTTACGCTATTGTATGGGTGCCGGTCGTTCAGAAAGCAATGGCAAACTACTGAATGAAAACTTGTCAAGATATCAACAACAGCACAACAATTATGGTATTAACTGCAAACGTCCTGTAAAGTATATGCAACTAACTTTAACAATACTTGCAAGCCAGAACGAAAGCTCTTGGGAATAAGAAGAAACACTGAGTCAATCATGTGTGAGTGGCATGCAATGCACAAAAAACAAAGACAACCAACATATTTATTTACTAAAAGTTATCGAAGAAGGTGGCGTTAGCAAAAAGATAGTTACAGCAGACCTAGTGTGCACATATCCGAATCTCACAAACTAAGCAGAAAAAGGTTTACTGAGATTTGTGAAACTGATATTTCGCTTTCAAGATATCATCAATGTTTGGTGTGGAATTCCTGCCTCCAATCAAGAGAATTGCTTTCAAATGTTCATCAGTCAATCTCGTTCGATGTGTTGACTCCACATAATTCATTTTTGAAAATGTTTGCTCACAGACATAAGTTGTTCCAAACACTGATGCCATACCAGCTTCAAATTTCTTCAGTTTCGGAAACTCAACATCAGGTAAGCAGCGATAAAATTCAACAAGTTTTCATTCTCTGTACTTCTATTTCAACAAGTCATTTGCTTGCAAATCAATGAGCTCCAACTGTAGTTCAACTAGTACATCATCAAGGTTACAATCAAACGGATTCTGGAACAGAAGAATATCACTCTCAGTTCTGTCCAGATCTGAAAATCTCTCCAAAAAATTCTTCTTCACGTCACGAATATTTTTTTTTCTCGGAAAATCAAGATTGACATCTTCGACGATTGTAGCTCAAACCTCTTTCAAACAATGAAAATACGAAAAGTTTTCTTCTTTCAATTGTGCTTAAAACAGTGACAGCTTTCTCCGAAATCCTTTAATGATTCTGTAGAGATCACAGACGATATTACCCTTTCCAGGAAGTTTCAAATTCAATTCATTCATGTGGGATGTGATGTCGACCATAAATGACAACTTTGTGACAGCTAGGTAGGATCTGACAGCTGTGAAAAAGCTCTATCTTCTTCAGTGAGGAAAACATATATTTTGTTCCGGAGCTTGTAAAAACGAAACAGGATTTTACCGCAGCTGTGTCAAATCACTGATATGTGATAAGGCAAGTCACAGAATTCAGAATCAATTTCTTCAAGGAAAGTCTGGAACTGGCGGTGATTGAATGCATGTCCCCGAATGAAGTTCACAGCAGAAACGACTGGTTTCAGTACACATTGACCCGGGTTTTCTCACATGGCTCGGTCTTTTACCGCAGGGCGACCCGCCGAAAGTGTCGCATAAAGCACGAACTCCGTAGCTTCAGCGCCGACTCCCAGAAGTCTCCTGAAAATGCACCTGTGAACCGAAAAGGCAAATCAGTCAATTCAGCAACAGCCGGTAGCCACTGTTCTGAACATGCAGGTCACTGTACAGTTAAGATGTAAGAGCATTCTACGCGAATTTCATAGCTCACAGTGTCGCCCACGCACTCACTCAGTAGCAGCGCGACGGAACCATGTACTACCAGTTCAACATGAGGAAAAAGCTACATGCATAAACACGCCACAGGCCTTAATGGTTCAATGCCTAACCGCCATGTTGGCGACCGGAAGTTCGGATGTTCCCACAGAGTGCAGTATGATGCAGTATATGAACAGAGCGACCGGAATTTGCAAATCTTCCAACTGAGTCCTGATCTTCCCAATCAGACCCTTCCTCACTCCAGCCATGTTTTCTTCCTCCATCAACTGTAACACCTCGAAGCTGATTTCACTGAAGGTTATAGTCTTCCAAAATTGTTTGCACTTCCATGAAAATGTCTTTTCCAGTTGTTGTTCCATGCATGCTGCAAACGGATGCCAACGCTTCCGTTACCTGAAAGTCCAAATTGACACCACGAAGGAACACGAGAAGTTGTGACGTACTCGAGAGATCAGTAGACTCATCCGGAGTTAGCGAATACCACACAATGTCGCTAGTTTTCTCGCGTATCTGTAGCATTATATTCTCTCCGGGTTCTCCTGTTGTTTGCAGAACTGAACTTGCCAAACGGCTGATAGTTCCAAACAAATCGGCTTTCTCAGGACACAAGTCAATTGCTGCTTCCATCATACACTCTTTGATGAAGTTGCCGTCAGTAAACAGTTTTCCTCGTTCTGCCATCTTATGTACTATTTTGTAACTTGTACGAGTGACAGATTCATTTCTCAGCAAACTTTCTCAAGATGAGATTTCTTTGTGTTTCTAAACAACGTTTCATGGACTCATATTTCTCAGAGCGTAACTTTCAGAAAAAATTTAATATGTTGATAGATGTGTTGATTCATAGTGACGCCGTATATTGTTCTCTTTCAAAACGGCAACACTTTCGCTGCATATTACGCAACTGGTTTTCTGGTCCTTTGTTTCCACAAAGAAGTACTTTACTCCCCATTCTTCATTGAAAACGCGACACTCGGTGTCCACTTTTCTTTTCTTAATAGCCGTAATGAAGGGTGAAGTATGCGGGATCTGAAAATGAAAAAGACTGAATTAGAAACATAATTAAAATGCTATTGAAACACAAGAAAAGCAGAGGACTAGGGGTCACGGGGGAAGCTAAGGCTCAACAAAGGTACATATAAAGCTTACAGGTACGTTTGGTAATAGAATATATCTCATAATAAGGTGTGCAAAATATATAAATAGGACCGGCCTAAATTAACAGCCTAGAGCGAGTGGCAGCCTGGGGCTCCGCCGAAACAGACTGAAATCGCCTAAATGCAACATTTCTGCACATCTTGTTTATTACATAAAGTAGGACATACACTTGGATCATCGCACATAGTTCATTGAGCAACGTAAACATTTGTGTAAGGATCTACTCCAGCAGAGAGGTTGAAAACACTGGCCTAGAGACCACCTCGATTAACACCTTGACCAAGGAATTCTTCTGAGCTGCGGATAATATTTTGCTTCTGTGGCATTTTTAATGTTATGTTTGCTACTTTATTGCCTCTATTCACACTTACAGTTCACTTACCTATAACTGTCAAACAAATAAATTCTTGTTACATACCTATAAAATGGATAACTGACAAAATGAAGTAAATATTTCTGAAGCATCCGATTTGTTTTGACAGCCGGACGCATCTGGGGGAGGGGAAAATGCGCGCGAGTGTGTGTCTGTGTGTTTTGCCATGGAAACCATGGTAACGTCAGAGCGTTGGCGGCGCTGCCAAGAGCCGGGGAAGAACTTGGGTTGGCGCGAAATAAGCAAACATTACAATAAACAAGAAAATCTAGATACAATAATTTATAATTGAAAATAGTACATTTAAGACACATAGCAGCCAGGAGGTTTCCGAACGTGTGATGATCTCCTATTATTCTAAACATAATATTTACATTTAAATTGTATCACAACGTCTCGTGTTCCATATGTTATATCAAGCAAGTTCGAGTACCGTCGGCGGGCCGGATGAAATGACGTAGCGGGCCGAATCCGGCTTTAGAGGATGATGATGTCATTTACACGGACGGGTCGGTCGTCCAAGGAGTTAGAAGGTCGTGGGCCTTTACGGCCACAAGCAGCCTGACTATGGAAGTCATGGCAGTAAATAAGTCAATAACATGGCTCGAGACACAGACATTCAATCGGGCATGTGTCCTTAGGGACTCAATAAGTATGCTCAGGAGGATAGAGATGGGGTGGGTCCGAAGAGAGTGGCTGATGTCTCTGGAGCGGTCTCGGCTGGCAAAGATTAGTTTCATCTTCGTACCAGAGCATGCGGGTGTGCAAGGGAATGATCAGGCTGACAGGCTTGCAGGTAGGGCTGCTGTGGAAGGCGGACGAGCCATGGACTAGGCAGACTTTCTGAATGCTCTACGAGACGTAAGTCGTTTACGAGAACCAAGCAATGACTGGGAATCTATAATCATGGTCAGGCTGCGAGAACAGCAAGTTAAAAGAGGTGTAGAAAAACAAGAACACTACGCAGAAAGCGAAAGAAGAGTAATAAACCAACACAGAACTGGTGTCGTGAGCCGTTACACGCTACGGGATTTGCTGAGAAGGGTATCCGAGCACTTATGGACTGAATGGGTCGATATGCAATGAGGGTGATCTATCGAATAACTAACTAATTTCTTCTTCTTCTTCTTTTTCTTCTTCTTCTTCTTCTTCTTCTTCTTCTTCTTCTTCTTCTTCTTCTTCTTCTTCTTCTTCTTCTTCTTCTTCTTCTTCTTCTTCTTCTTCTTCCTCCTCCTTCGCCTCCTCCCCTCTTCTTCTTCTTCTTCTTCCTCTCCTTCCTCCTCCTCCTCCTCTCTTCTTCTTCTTCTTCTTCTTCTTCTTCTTCTTCTTCTTCTTCTTCTTCTTCTTCTTCTTCTTCTTCTTCTTCTTCTTCTTCCTTCTCCTCCTCCCCTCTTCTTCTTCTTCTTCTTCTTCTTCTTCTCCTTCTTCTTCTTCTTCTTCTTCTTCTTCTTCTTCTTCTTCTTCTTCTTCTTCTTCTTCTTCTTCTTCTTCTTCTTCTTCTTCTTCTTCTTCTTCTTCTCCTCCTCCTCCTCCTCCCCTCGTCTTCTTCTTCTTCTTCTTCTTCTTCTTCTTCTTCTTCTTCTTCTTCTTCTTCTTCTTCTTCTTCTTCTTCTTCTTCTGCCCTTCATCCTGCACTCAACCAAACCATGTCAAGCCTTTCTAACTCTTGCTATCCCCTGCAGCTCCCTCCATGTCCTCCCATTATTATTTATCTCTGTCTGTAATTCTCTTCTCCATGTGTTTTAGGTCTCCCACTATTTTGTTTCCTGTGTGGACTCCAGACAAGAGAGTGTCTACATATATTCTCCTGAGGTGTTCTCAATGTGTGTCCTATACAGCTCCAGAGTCTTGTCTTGACCTCTTGGTTCACTGGGATTTGTTTAGTTCTGTCCTACCATTTTATTCCCACTATTCGCGGAGGCATCAATTTGTCTATGTTTGTAGTGTCTTTGTAAGTGTGTGTGTGGGTGTATGTATGTGTGTGTGTGTGTGTGAAGTTGCACATCCTTTACAGAACGTTGCCGTCAACGCCAGCATTTTACTGCCATTTTACTAATGTCTTGGCAAGTGTTACGTTCAATAGTTTACCATAACTTTCTGAACGACTGGCTTCCATACCAGCACATTAAAACCAGTGCGACACGGTCTGCTGCCAAATCGGTCACCGCTTTGTTTCGAACCGCCGGTAAGCGGCATTACGAATCGCGTCCACAACGCCATCGCCACGGAGACCGACTCTTTGTAATTACGGAGGTATTTCTATCAATTTCTGCAGGAAATTGATAACCCAGACCTCGGCTTCTCCAGACGATTATTTCTTTGATGATTATATCGTTAGACCAGTTGCCATGATTAATTCGACCTGTTTTGGAGTTCCACGTAAGCCTCATACTGCTTGAAGTCTAGTGTGATGTAGTGGGCCAGTATATCTTTATTTCTTATCCAGCTGCTCAGAAGGCAGTCCTGTAGAACACAGCTGTTTGCTTAGTGCACGCGGGCATTCATAGAGTGAAGAAGGCAGGCGAAACCTATGCAAGCGTATGTTCTTTCTGTTATACCCTGGCTTGAGGCTAAGACCATTGATCTATCCTTACCTAGGTGTGCTAGTCGTCATTTTGTTGAGTTTGTGATACTCAAATAACTTGGGTTATTATTATTCTCAGATTATAAAACCGCATCATCCTCTTATTCACATTCTCCTCTCTGTTTTGTATATGTACCGATTTTATCGTTTCCAGGAACATCACAATACGATCGACACAGTATGATTGGCTTTTGCTTTATGACAGTATCGTAGGATACCGGATAGTTGACTATTTTCTAAAAAATATTAGATTGAAACTTAGTTTTCCTGACCTACTCTTTACACTCTTTAATAAACATTAACACGATGTAAAACACTAGGGGAATGTTGCACATTGATTAGAGAGGTGTGGAATAGTAAGGTAGTTTCAATCAATCAGGTGCCGTCTCCGCAAAGGTTGACTGCAATTGATCTCCAACACTGTTTGTCTCTTGTCTTGACTGTACATTCTGTCAGACTGATGTTTGTCCATCTCTTGATGTTATCCTCCCACTTGTATCGTTGTCTACCTCTTGCTCGCTTGCCCTCAACCTTGCCTTCCAGTATGGTTTTTATAAGAGTACTAGCTGACCCGGCCCGGCTTCGCCCAGGCCCTGGAGGGGATCTATCTATCTATCAGTCTGTCTGTCTGCTTGTTTGTCTGTCTGTCTGTCTGGCTGACCCAGCCCGGCTTCACCCAGTCCCTGGTGGGGAGCATCTCATTTAATTAATATAAGTAGTCATATAAGCTCTCCCGTTCCCGACTATCTGTCTGTCTGTCTGTCTGTCTGTCTGTCTGACCCTGCCCGGCATCGCCTGGCTCCTGGTGTGGAGCATCTCATTTAATTCATATAAGTAGTCATATAAGCTCCCGTTCCCGTTACCGACTGTCTGTCTGTCTGTCTGTCTGTCTGTCTGTCTGTCCCGGCCCGGCTTCACCCAGTCCCTGGTGGGGAGCATGTCATTTAATTCATTCATATAAGTAGTCAAATAAGCTTCCGTTCCCGACTATCTGTCTATCTATCTGACCCGGCGTGGTTTCGCCCAGCTCCTGGCGCACAGTAACTTAAAAGAATGTCCTTCCACACACCATTCATTATTTTTAATGAAAACTGTTTTTAATCACCGACATGATAGTTGATAAGTTTTGTAAGCAGAAAAAGATGGGTTAAAATGTTATGCATAATGCATTATTTTTATGTAAACTTTAAAAATACCTTAAAGATTATATCATTATTTAATATAACTCATATGCCTAAAAAATAACTATAGACAAAGAGTTTAATAATAGTGCAGGTAAGTCCAACAATATGACTATAAAGTATAGAGAAATGTTATTAAAAGTTATGCCCCTTGAAATAACTTTTCTAGAGTGAAGTCCCCCTGCTATATAGACATTATATAATGAAAATGGAAAAGTAAATGTTATTAAATAAGTAGAAGATTTTACATTAAGAAATTATTATAGTCGGTTGCACAGGAATGAAAGGAAGACGTGTAGAAAATTTCATCTCAATCGGATGTACCGTTATCGAACGCATCCAAATCCACAAACCCACAAACAAACAAACATACACTCTGTTTTATAGATATAGATCATGTCTTTTAACGTGGCCAAAATATTTCACTTGTCTCCTCTTTTTTCTTTCATCAACTCTCTCTTCATTCTTAGTTTTTCTAGGACCTCTGCATTTGATTGTTTTTGTTTCCATGAAATACGACCTATTCGTCTGTATATCCACATCTCCAGGACTTCTATGCGACTTTCTAGTTGCTTGTTCAATGTCCAGGCTTCCGAGCCATACAGTAGCGTTGAATATACGTAGCATTTGACAATTCTCATTTTTAATGCGTTATTAATCTCTCTAGATGTTAATACCGATTTCATGCCTTTGAAAGCATTTTTGGCCATTCCTATTCTCTTTTTGAATTCCATTTCACTTCTGCCATCATCTGTTATTATATGTCAAAGATAAGAGATACTTGTTACTTGTTCTAGTATCTGCCCGTTTACTGTGACGTTCATTGATGACCTTTCCTTTTCACTGCTAATTATCATAGTTTTTGTTTTTTGGATGTTAATATTTAAGCCACATTCTGCACTGTGCCTGTTCATTTCTTTCACTAGGTCTTGCAACTCTTGCTCACTTTCGTCAGCATATCTAAGATTGTTTATGATTCTTCCAATGATGTTGAGTCCATGCATTTCAACTTGTTTAAAAATTCTTTCTGTGTATAGGTTGAAAAGGCTTGGGGACAGTACACATCCCTGCCGTACTCCTATTTTTATCTCTATAGGCGACGATTAGTTATTACCGCATCTAATAGACGCCACTTGTTCCTAGTACAAGTTACTAATCAGTCTGATGTCCTTTCTGTCTACTCCTATATCTTGAAGGCACGTAATTAGTCGTTCATGGTGTACTCTATCAAAAGCGTTCTTTAGTCTATAAAACAAACATATATACTTTTTTGAACTTCTATATATTTTTCAATTAACATCCTCAAACAGATAATTGCTTCTCTGGTGCCGCTGTTTTTGAGGAAACCCAAATTTTTCTTCAGCTACTTCCTCATCTATTTTATGTTGAATTCTATCTTGTATGACCTTGAGTAGTATCTTAGTTATGTGGCTCATTAAGCTAATAGTTCTGTAATCCTCACAATCAACAGCTCTTGGCTTCTTCGGAAGTGTGATGAAAACTGATGTTTTCAAGTCCTTGGGGATGTACTCAGTATTATATATATCATTACATAATTCTGTGATAGTTTCAATGCCAAAGCTGGATAAGGATGTTATCACCTCTGTTGTTATCTTGTCAGGACCTGCAGCCTTTCCTTCTTTCATCTTTTTAATAGCCGTTTCTACTTCATCCGTTAATATTTTTGGTCCATCTTGAGTATTATATAATGTTGGTCTATTGACCCTGTTGTCCCAGAATAAATCTTCTGTGTCCATCTTTTAATTGTCTTTAGTTTAGTTTAGTTTAGTTTAGTCGTTGGATCAACATCACGGCACACGGTTTAACCCATAAGTGCTCCGTTTTCCTCTTAACTCAAACCTGAGTCTGGAGAAACTCAGCTCAATGCACGAACTCTGTTGCATCGGCGAGGATCCTGAAATACTTTGGGTAGATTTGTAACTCGAAATTTTGCCCGGGCAGCGCCGTTAGGCTACTCTTTTTCGATTTCCAACTGCCAAGGGATTTTTTACGTGCGCAACAATACACACGGGCGTCCGGTCTCACTACCCAGAGACCAGGGGAAATTGTATTACTGTAAGTCCAGGTGGATTGTTTAAATAAATCCCGGTCCTCACCGGGGCCTAAACCCGGGACCTCCAGCACTCGAGGCGAACACCATACCTCGAGACCACTCAATGTCAGTGTTATTAATTATAATTTCTCTATTTTTTCTCTGATACAACCGTTTCCTGTTATATTACTTTTCTTCTTTGTAAATCTTTTTATACGTTCATGTAATTCTTTCGGGTTGTGTTTTATTTCCAGATCCTCCATTTCTTTGCAATGTTTCTGCAGCCACTCTTCTTTGGCAACTCTGCGCATGTGACGTATTTCTCTATCTATTACTATATACTCTGGAGTATTCTTTGCTTTCTTTCTTTGAGACATTTTACTCAATATTTCATCAGTTATCCATAATTGTTTTTTCTCATTAATTTTCACTGGCAAGGCATTTGCAGTCTGAATACTGGTTTTTATACTTTCCCATTTTGTATTAATTTTATCCTCAGGGAAATTACCAGTTCTAAGGACACTACTTTCTGAACTTAGCAGTCAGCATAAGGTCACCATACAGTGGATACCATCCCACTGTGGAGTACCCGGAAACGACAGAGCTGATCGATTGGCTAAGGAAGGGGCAAAAGAAGAACAGCCTGATGTGCCCATTACACTCCACCAAAAGAAAAGAATGATCAAATCAGTCAGAAGGCCACCAAACCCTACTCAAGACGACTACCACGTTATGGACAGACCAGAACAGGTCATTATTCTGCGCCTCAGAATAGGACACAATAGATTACGCAACCACGTGTATACAAAATTCAAGATTGGTGACTCAGCCATGTGCACATGTGGTTTGGCGTCGCAGACAGCAGGGCACATACTCCAGGACTGCCCAAACTACAACATATCCAGGCGAACCTTCTGGCCTAGATAGACAACAGTGGAAGATAAACTCTATAGACCGCTGAGTGAACTAAAAAAGACTGTTAGATTCATACAAGAGACAACATTGCAGTTATATACATATTTCAAGCGAACGAAAGAAGAAACAGAAGAATCCTCAGGATTTTCACGTCGATATTGTTCCATACTTTCAATGATTAGCCCATCATATCTATTTTTGACTTCAACTAGGTATAGTTGTCTTATTTCTGGTTGTTTCAATGCCGATATATCTACGTGGGGTGTCTTCAATTTCCTTATTCCTGGGTCTTTAAGTTTTATTTGTAATTTTAATACTACAGGATTATGGTCAGAGTTGACATAAGCACCAGGGTATGTTTTGGCATTTTAAACATTGTTTTTAAATCTATTTCTAATCATAATGTAGTCAATTTGGTTTCTTGTTCTATCTTCGGGGCTTTTCTATATATACAGTTTCCTAGAGGTATATTGAAAGAAAATGTTGCAAACAATAAGACTGTTTTCTTCATAGATCTGTATCAGCCGGTCTCCTCTGTCGTTTCTCTTTCCCATGCCATATTGCCCTATTATCTGCTTATATTTATTTTTTCCGACTTTTGAATTCATGTCTCCCATGACAATTAGGATCTCTGATGATTTTACAACTTTCAGTGTTTGTTGTAGGTCTTCATAGTATTCTTCTAGCTGTTCATCACTATAATCAGTTGTCGGAGCATATATCTGAAGAATTACTATGTTGAATGGTCTTGCCTTAATTTTGAGAAGTATTATCCTATCTTTATGAGTCCAGAATCCACTAATATTTTTCTCTAAATCTCGTTTTACTAAAATTCCTCCTCCTCTCTCTTGATGATCTCCTCCTTAATTAATGAATACGTAATCTTCTCTCCTTATAGAACTTGTATCTGTCCGTCTTGTTTCAGATACGCCTAAGATATCCAAATTCATGTTTTTTGCCTCTGCAATAAGTTTATCAAACTTCCCTGCTTGATATGAGGTGCGTACGTTCCACGTACCAATTCTCAGACTTCTCCTTCTACTTTTCAGATAGGTATTCTCAGAATGCACCCTTTCAAAAGAATTTGGGATGCAGTCGTCATTATGCACTTCCTTATTCACTATAGGAGTTGTCTCTTCCCTGTGAATATTTACAACAGGTTCATCTCCAGGGGGCCAAGAATTATCTGTATCGCTTTTATTCTTGTTGAATTACCATTGCTGTCTTTGGGATATTACATCGTGAGGTCCCAATCTCTTCCACGATGGCCAGCCATGTTCACTATCGTGTCCTGAACACGGCTCACGTGTGCCACACACTCTGCCGTTTCGCTTCCGAAGCCGTTGATCTATTTAGATTCATCCTCTGTCATATATTACGAATGGAATGAGGATCACTTGTGTGCATCACCCGGGTTCTAGTCATAAAAGATGGGTCCCATTCTCCTCTATTGTTCAATAGTCAAGAATATGAACCTTGAATATCTCAGACTCGGGATTTTGTTTAGGCGGCGGAAGATAGTGATACAAGATAAGAATATGCTTTTCACTAATAATCCTATTAGTTCTTGAGCCCCCTTACAGTCTGTGAATAGTCTGAAATGACTTTATCAGCATGAAACAGGATCAAGTGAAGAAATAGCATAGATCTTGAGTAGCTGCAGAAATATAGAGATCATCTTCTTTTCAATAGATGTCATCCCTCTCCCTTTCATTTCCCATTGTGTTTGGTAATTATATTAATTTATTGTTTTAATTGCCGGTCTCTCTGGCCGAGGTGTTACAACACTTTCTCCTTAATCCCGTTTATCACGCAGAGTCTCGTAGCAGGGCGAGAGCTGGGAGCGGTTCGACCCCCGCTGGTGACTTGCGGGATAACTGAGCCGGCCGCTCAGAAAGCAATGGCAAACTACTGAGCGTAATCTTGCCAAGAAATCAACATACAGCTGAAAGATGCTGATGTTGACAGCGATGTCCTGTAAAGGATATGCAAAACATTTATTTATTGTTTTAATTACACACAAAGAACAACTTGTTACAAAACAGTTTTTAAACAAACATTTGAACTGGAAATAAAGTAGAGAAATAGCTACTGTTAGTGTGTTTATTGATTGTGCTTGGTTTTGGGTTTAGAAACACATCACATGTAAATTTTACAAGCATGTTTGGTAGTTATACAAATCATACATTGAATACGTGAGTATATGCCCTCCCATTTCGTTCACAATCAAATATGTATGTAAGACTACAAATGTCTGATCAATGTGGAAAGAAAGAATTGTCTTTTTCTCTATACTGTATCAATAGTTCTTTCCTGAAACACAAAAAGTTTATATGGCCTGATATGTTTGGGCCTCTTCTGCTTTCTGTTCTTTCGGGTAGTGGTATCTGTGTTTAGTAGAAAAATGTCACCTCTGAGCAACGAGACTGGGTTGAGCCTGGGTCCATGTGTTGATGGATCCGTTCTCACACAAGTTCAGGGGAACATCTCTCTTCTATTTCTGCCACCACTGTTTAAACATTCATAGAGGTGTGTATATTTCAACCAATGTGTTCTTTTACAGCGATAGTCAAGAATGAACAGGACAGTACAGGAAGGATGATAAGGAAGGTAGAAATATATAAGCCTGAAAGTAGGAACTCTGAGCTGGTGCTGTGTTAATCAGGGATGTTAGGGATTATCATACTGTATGTATCATCTGATCCTGCTGTATGTTTGTTCTCAGTGTACCTGGGTTTCATTGAGATGTGTACAGCCAAACATTGACAGGAATGATGATATGTTGTTCCATGGGCAGTTTAAGTCAAGCTGATAGGACTAGACAATGATGATGGTAGGATGGCATTTTAATAAATGGCATACAAATACACATCTTCATCTACTCATTTTGGTTACGCATGGTGTGTATAATTGTTTCTCTGCACATCTTAGATTAACTAACTAGTGTTTCTTCTTCTCTCAAATCATCTCCTACTACCTGTTGTTGTGTTGTGTGGTGTACTGTGTTGTGTGGACTTCTGTTGACTGGGGTTCTCATAAATTGAAACACTTCCCCTCCAGTCTTCATCAGTCAGTATGAGTATAACTCACCTAGTATTGATTGTTGTTCATGACTAACATAAAGAACATTCTTAAGTGTATTTGTTACAAAATGTAATCCATACATAACAAACAATGCACATTAATGAGAGGTTTACAGAAAATGTACCTCTTCCACTAATTCTCCTCTACTTCTTTTTCTTCTTCTTATTCTTCTTCTTCATCTGGAGTCAGCGCGCATCAATCCCATTCTGTTGGCTACCAGCAGCTGGTTATAGACAGAGGTTTGATTCACCTTCTTGTCTGGACAGATTATCTAGGCCCAACTGTCACAAATGGCAATTTGTGAAGCGTAACCTTATTAGACAGTGTCGTTAATGGGTGCTTTGTCTAAGTGAAAATCTGACACATATATACAACTATATTTTATCAAATCCTGTTAACTCAACTCCGAAAGAAGGGAGAAAAGATATGATTCCTCTCTCAGCTCTCTAGATTGTGTATAGGCAAAAACATGTAGGTTTCAAGCGAGGCAGTGGTTCGTGCACAAACTGTCTTCTGGATAGCAGATAGTAAAATAGGCATTTTTGATGAAATGCATAAGAGTGCGTTAAAGATTCCACCTCCTACAGTTTTCTGTGATAGTATGTTGTAGTATGCACACATTAAAGACAACAGATGTATAGAAGTACTTCAGAGCTAGCAGTTTTCAAAACGTGTGAGAGCAACAGATTGCCCGGGGAATGTTGCAGTTCAGCCAGAAGTGGCGGCTAGCAAGTTGACACTCCAGAGGTTTTATTTTATTAATAATACACTTAAATTGACACACAAACACTGGATACCTCTACTGTACACTTCTGGGCACCAGGTAGATTGGTGGATTAACAAGCTTACCTCGAATTCAGAACAAACTACACATATTTTTGAAAAACCGGGCCATCAGAAAGAGACCGGACCGTCTGCTAGAATCTTGTTAGGAGAAGAGCGCGATTAAAAATTGAACGCCGACGAAGGGCCGGAGTTACAATCACGTGATCGGTTTCGTCCAATGATTCCAGATAGTGTAGACGCCGTTTATTCCAAATATAGCTGGCATGTGTCCATCTTCGGTGTCAAGTTGGGCGTTATGTGTTATTTGTGCGTTCAAGTGTACCATTTTCCTCTGCTCGGTGTGCAATTGTTGACTTACTGTAGAATGATGATGACCATTATGTCACATCCGCCTTCTCCACCGTCCCAGTCTTTGTGTACTAGGGATGGACATTCCCATTAGTAGGATATTACCCCTACTTCACTCATGTAGTTTAGCCAGTCAGCCAAAACTGTTGCCCGTGATGTGTCCACCGCCGTACACAAGCGGTATTCGTGGAGCCATACATGAGCTAGGTAAAGAGATGGGAACCAAATAGGAACCAAGGTAGTTTAGACAAACATATAAATCAAGATGAGAATCAGACATATGATAGATCAATCACGATTGTTATTCACACCCGTTTATGGAATTTAAAATAAAGTGTATGTTAAAATTATAACTATACAATTTTAATTAAAAATAATTATTCGAGTGTGAGAATAACTTTGAAGAGCATAATTGAAATGGTCCGTGAGAATATGTCTGATTTAAAATTGATGTTTTCTGGATGTGGATGTCAAGGAGGTGGATCAAGTTGAATAATGTAAATTAATGTTAGTAGGTGTGTGAACTCTGAACTAACTGAGAAACGGAGTCACCGTGTAGGTCTCCACTAGCTTGAACTGACGGCATGCTCGTATACAGATTAAGGTAGTCTTTCTTCCCCTTTTACACACAACACAGTCAACAACACAGCAACTTGGTGTTAATTTTCCCAACGTACTGATAACTCCTGTTTTCCACTCACATTAACACTTGCGGATCGTTGAATAATTTTAAATAACGTATGTGTAGATTGATTGATTGATTGATCTAGGAACCGACATCACAGTATTCGGGGCATTCCCATAGGCTCTCCGTCCCCATCCTCAGCAGCCAGCGAGGAGTTCCAACAATAATAGTATCAGTAGCAATCTGATTATATGTCTGTCTCGCCTTTCCTCTCTGCGTCGAGCGTCGGCCAAATCCCCTCGTCACTCCTCGCTGCCTCATTCTTGCCCACCATTGTGATCCATTTGCTCCTCCGAGGTGTACACGTGCTCCCACAAGGCCGCGACCACGTCTGCCTTGTCATGCATCAATACTCCACCAAATTTTGCAGAGCCAACCAATCTGTCCGCCTGTTCATTCCCCAGCACACTGCCATGCCCCGGAGAAAAGATCCAGACGATGCTTGCCACCCGTGATCTCCGAAGCGAAGCAAGCCACTCTGCATGCCTGTCCTCACCTTCCTCAGCATGCTTTCTGAGTCAGTTACAATCACGATGTGTGTGTGTGTGTGTCGTATTCTCTCTCGATCCAGCGGAAAGCTGCAGGAACCGCCTCCACCGCCATTCTTAAGCTAGATGTTGTGGTATCATATGCCAGGCTCTCCTGCACCAAAAGTCGGCCATTAGCTTTTGCTATGAACCCTCAGGCACTTCTCCTACCTCTCGACACCGAACCATCTGTGTAGATAATCATATCACCCGAGTGAGCATTATCCTGAATTAGTTGTTGGATTTCCACTTCCGTATGTGTAGAAAAAGGGAGATCCTGCAATAGACAAAAGATTAACCTGGTGAGTATTTATATCCATACCCAGATGTTCATTCTCATCACTCATAATCCTCTTTTATTCAACTTAAGACCTCCTGCAGATCGCAAAGAACAGATCAACAATCTGCCACAACCAGACCCCATTCCTCCAGACCATAGATAGTTTTCCCAGTATGATCCAAGACAAAGAACCATTAGCCTTCGGTAGGAATCCAACATAGAATAGAAATAGTGATACAAACTCATCCTCCTCTCAGAACCAGTCTTCATAGTATGTTATACCAAAATAAGGACAATAGATACCAAAGTATCCAAATGAATAGAGCATATGGAAAGCTCAAGGCTATGAATTTCACTAACATCCCGAGAAATGATTCCAATGATTTCTATTCACCTGGAGAGATAGATTCCAAGTGAATTCTTGCGACAGTCTACTTCCTACAAGCTTCAGGATCCGAAAGAGCCCAAGAAAACTACTAGCATATAATGTTGAAAGATCTCTAGCCATTTGCTCACGCGGTCTAACTGACGGTTGAACTATCAGAGCATTAATGAAATGACAACACTTTCATTTATTCGTTCATTCATAGGAAAACAAGGATTTTAGATCTGGCTAGCCACCTAGTGTGATAGATTATTATAAGAGAACAAAACTCCCAAAATAGAAACTAGTAAATCTTCCAGAGAAATGATTTTTCTAGGATTTCATAGATACCACAGTCCATGTGTTCTTTTCGTTCAAAAATTAGGAACTGACGATGGTTAGTAATCTAACGTACAACTTTTACGTCACCCATCCCTCGTTCAGACAAGGCCAAGACAGAGTACAACGGAGATTCCCTACTCCAGCAAGATGCACACTTCCGGATATAATTGCATACTAGATAACACAGTCCGTATGTTCCTTTCCATCAAAGATTAGCAAGTTTTATAATCTAACGCACAAGTTTTACATCGCCCATACATCGTTCAGTCAACGCCAATGATAGAGAGTACAACGAAGATTCCCTTTTCCATGGACCCGAAAGAGTCTTGACAATAAGATGAGAGATCATATTAACTATCCTCATCAACAGAAGATTTCCAAATTCTTTAAATCAAGTACACGAAAATAAACATAACTACAGTCTTCTTCAAGTTGATATTGAGTCCAAAGTTGGCACAGGCATATGAGAAAGCTGAAACATTGTGTTGCATGTCTGTGGGGGTGTGGATTTTAATTCCTGAGAATATTGTTAAGATGTCTAGGGGGTTTTATTGATTCTCTGGTCACTGGTTAGAATGCAGGGTGATCAGGGATATTTACCACAAATCCCAGGAGAAAAGAGTTCAATCCTTGAAACAATGGCATCTGTGTGTAGGTTTCCCTTCCCACTTCATCACCGTTTAAATTAACTTTAGTGCTAGAAGGATATTGATTGCTCACAACATATAAACAACCACTTGTTGGACACCACATTTACTTGATGTACACAACACTTTTGGACAAACAGTTCAGGTATTAACTCAAGATCTGCAGTTACATATATAGGTGTAATAAACACTATGCATTTTCAGACAGGCATGGGAATTAGTTGCATTGTTACAATATAGTACCCAGTGACCCCAGAAAAAAAAAACAATGTTATTACAAACATCACAACAACCACAGATTGGGTCTACTTTCATTTTCCCTCATAATTAAAGCAAATAATGATCAAAGTACATAGAACCCCAACATATAAACATTTGGTTCTGACACCGTTTACAATGTTCTCATTTTAAAAAATAATGAGTTGGTGTCAAAATACTATACCATCTATATACCATTGAAAAAAAAAAAACTACTGACCTGTTACCTTCAGAAAAAAAAAACCAACACATAAACAGCCTTTTATATTACTAATTACACTAATTAATAGAGTCATTTTTCTCCTGGTGTGCGGTTAAGGGTTCATCTTTGCTGTCGATTAGATCCTTTTCCCATTATCTGGGACCGAATTAATGCACTCAGTTATGTTCCTAATATTTATCCACTGGTAATTGGCTGGTGACTATTTTATACTCCATAATCCAGGAATTGAAAAATCACACACCATATATCCCCTCCGTTTGGGGCTAGAATCACGAATATTCTGTTGCCTTAGGCTCGGTGCCCTTTTTGTGAAATTTGGTGCCTCAGGTTGGTCATACTTCAGGAGTTCCACTTAAGCTTTGCAGAAGGTAATTCCCTTTATCATCAGGTCTGATGAAAAGTTGACGTCCATTCAGCTTCTCGGCTTATAATATCCGACTACCAAATTGGCTTACACTAAGGTTTCACCCACCTAGTCGCGAGTCTATAACCCATGGCATTTAGGGTGACATTGGACCGGCAAGGAATTAGTCGTTGTTATCTAGTCCAGTGTAGAACTTTAATTGACTGAGAGGCATCTCATGGTAGTATCTGTGACTAGGGCCACAATTGATCTATACCTACATATATCCACAGATGAATAAATCCAGCACAGTAACAGGTTTGCAAACAATTGGATGATTCCTCTTGTTGCTGATGTAGAGGCATTTAGTTGCTTTCATATGATCTTTTATCAGGGTTTGAAACCTTGAGGTAATCTGGTTTCATAGTTATGTTTCAGATGATATTAAGTTTGTACCTTGGTTGTATTGGCTTATGTGGTTCAGTGTCTTCTCCCATTTTGAGTTGGTGTTCATAGCTAGAACTTGGGGTTGCATGGCTGGAACCTTATGTTTGACTGTTGCAGCTGTGAGATGTTCTTTCGAAGACTTATCCATTGTGGATATTAACTTGGTAATCCAACCAACAGTTGAAGGTTACTCACTGTTGTTAGTTTTAGTAACTTGCTAGAAGGATTGTCCCAGTTTCACTGACTTGGTTGAATGATGAGGCCATAGGTGATACTTCTCAGAAGTAACGCAGACGATACACTGTTGTCAGTACTCTGATGATCTTCATCTGTAGATTATTAGATCTTGAAGTCCATCCTGGATATTCCTACTAAAATAGGACTTAATCACTCACCCAGTCATTTGTCTTCGAATTTATCTGTTGCTCGCTATGAAACTATTGAGCGCAGCAGTCCATGGGTATTTCTAGATGCAGACTATGGTTAGGACATTCACTTTCTGGCTGTTGACCCAGGATCCAGGTGCAGTGATATAGTCCCACCACATTCAACCACCACCTGCTTCTCTTCTATAGAAAAGGGATGACAAGAATACAACACGAGCATTAACCTACTGTGTTATGGTAAAAGGTTTACAACACAATTACAAACACAAATACAAAACAACAAAGGGAAAAGGGGAAAGGAGTGGGTGTCCACGTTCCACTGTCCCTCATTGCTGAGTAGAGCCATTCTGACTCTTAATAGTGAGTAAGGTATTTTCTCACTTATATTTTATGTTATGTTGTTACTGGGACTATTAGATGAGTGAAGTCATTCTGTCCATCCAATATGTTGATATTGTCTCTCTCATTACTTGAAGAGAATAGCCTATACAGAATCTCTGTGGTTTCTAATGCCGCGTCTTCCTTTCGGCACTATAATCATCATTAGGTCAAGGCTATTCAACATTGGCTTCTTAAGTACTGACATACACATGGATTCTTACATCAACATCCTCTAATCCCAAGGTGCAACATTAAAATGTATATTCCCACAGGAAAAAGTAACAATCAGAACAGAGAAAATTCTCATACCAGAAAAAACCATACATGTACATTTCTCTGATATTAAGTACATGATAATCATACATAATAATCATAATGATGATGCAGGGAGCCTAGGTTTTTGAATTTTCTTCATAAACTAAAACATCCATTATTTTCCCCCACTGCGTACAGCACATGAGGATAGTAATCGCTGTGATATGTTTTGCCAATGACTGCTATTATTCGAAGTGTATTTATTAGAATAACTTATGCCGCACGGTCCAGTATTCTGAATATTGCAAGCAATTTATACACATCAATCTTCGCTTCTGTTTCTACTACGGTGATGCGATGGGGATTGAATCCTATCCGAACATGCATTTACATCACGCGTTTACTTTAATTGTTCATGAATTTATATTCAAACATGGCATGTCCCTAACACTATTTTATGAAATGATTATATGTTCACCCTCATATGGAGTGGTTACTAATCTGTTAACAAAAGGATGATACTAAAATTTAACACTATAGTTCCAAGTTACAGATTATGATGTGGCGAAGTATTTTATCCCCTGACTAAGAGTCAGGAATACGCGTAATCATTTGTATGTCCCCGCATGGATAAAACACCTTTGAAACTGTACTTTAGAGTTCAATCTCTACAGTACATAGATTATTTGCAGATTTCTAAGCATAAATAGTGAGATATTGTTCACAGTGCCTAGAAGTTTTAACATAGGAATATGAAATTGACAGACACTAGTTCTTTACTATGAAGAATGAATCAGGGGTCTGCTCCTACATTGAGAAAATCTGTAGAATGTGTTTCAGACATGAGAGTTGATACTTTATGTGTACTACAGTACACATAATATTCATAGGTTATAAACACTATTAGTTAGATATAAGTTCATAATGCCTATAAAAGATATTAACATAGGGATTTAAAATTGTAAGGCATAGGAAAAATTACAGCGTGGCGCCCACATGTGTTTCCTTGGTAAACATCATCCAGCCTGGTTTAAGAGAATTGTAACTAATTCTTAATTAAACATACTGGTCTATAGTTAGTTAGTTAGTCGACAGATCATCCTCGTTGCACATCGGACCATTCAGTCCATAAGTGCTCGGATCCCCTCCTCAGCAAATCCCGCAGCGTGTAGCGGCTAACGACGCCAGTTCTGTGTTGGTTTATCAATCTTCTTTGGCTTCCTGCGTAGTGTTCTTGTTTGGCCACCCCTCTTTTAATTTGCTGCTCTCGCAGTCTGGCCATTGTTGTAGATTCACAGTCATCACTTGGTTCTTGCAAAAGTCTCACTTCTCGTAGAGCATTCAGAATGTCAGCCTGGTCCATGGCGCGTCCGCCCTCAACAGTAGCCTCACCTGCGAGCTTGTCAGCCCGCTCATTTCCTTGTACTCCCGCATGCCCTGGCACGAAGATGAAACTAATCTTTGCCAGCCGAGACCGCTTCAGAGGCAGCAACCATTCTCTTCGGATCGACCCCTCCTCTATCCTCTTGATCATGTTCATTGAGTCGCTAAGGAAACAAGCCCTAGTGAATGTCTGTGTCTCGAGCCATGTTATTGCTTTACTTACTGCCATGACTTCCATGGTCAGGCTACTTGTGGTTTCAGTGAAAGCACCAGAGTCCTCCTTCACAATTCTCCCTCCGGCCCGAGCTGTAAAGGCCCATGAGTTTCTCACATGTCGGATGACTGACCCATCTGTGTAGATGACCGCGTCACTGTCTAGCGAATTCTCGAAAATCAACGCTTGTACTTCAGCCTCAACAGCAGCCGGATTTTCTTGTCTGCATTTTCTATCTAGTTGGATGCAAACTGAAAAGGATGTGCAGAAGTCTGTTGGCACTTGCACCCACTCCTCGCCAGGTTCTAAGTCCTCAAGTGAACACACCTGTTGAAGAATGTCCTCGGCTTGACCCATCCACGACCGTCCTCTTTTTAACCTGCTGCCCTTCACCTTCCTAATTTCACTATGCAGTGGATGCTGTGTGTTTGCGTTAATTCTGAGGTAGGCGCGTGCCCTGCAAACTTGCATTCTCTCTTCAATGGTTGGAAAATCAAGAAGGTAGCGCATCGCCCTGCATGCTGTATCTCTTGTACATCCAAGAATAATGCGCATAGCTTCATTCTGTATCCTTTCCATCCTTTCTATCTGCTTATGGCTGACAGTCAGGATTGCCATTGCATACTCCAAAACAGACATGACCAGCCCCTCGTACAGAAGACATAGATGGCGCTGCTCACAGTTTGCTGCCGCCATCACCCGTATCGCTGCCAAACCCCGCTTGGCCTTTGTTATCACCTGGTCTATGTGCACATTATAAGCAAGGCTTCGATCAAACCGTATCCCCAGGTAATTCATTGCCTGCGTTCTTTCCACCGTCTCTGAAAACAGCATTACAGTTGGTGTTGGATTGTTGACAATATGATTATTCAACGAGAACCAAGTCACTGTTGCCTTTGTTGGGTTGACCATTGCCCCAGCTTCATCACACCAAGTACTTATGCGATTGAGTTCGGTTTGTAGCTCCACAGCAACCTCCTCTCTATCCTTACCCTGACGATACACTAAAACATCATCGGCATATGACAATGTCCTGCCAGGTCCAGTGATCTGCTCACTGGTGATTCTCACTGTGTAGGCGTTGAACAGTACCGGAGATAATGGTGATCCCTGTGGTAGGCCAGGATATATTGTTGTTGGTTCCGAAGTCCAACTGCCACATCTAAAAACTACTTTCCGTTGGAAGAGAGCTGCAGCGATCCAACTAAGGAGGAATGGACTTACGTTTAGTTCAAGAAGCTGAAACATTAAAAAATCCAGTGGTACTCTGTTGTATGCGTCCTCAAGATCAATCGCTGCAGCAACGGTTTCAGTGCCTGAGTGGAAACCTTCATAGACATCATGGGCAAAGACTGCTGCATTGGTCCAGGTTTCTCTTTTTGGACGGTACCCACCCAGGGTAGGTGGGAAAACACCTTGCCTCTCTAGTTGGCTTGATATTTTCCTGGCAATTACCTTCTCCAGCAGCTTGCCTATTGTATTCTGCATGGTTATAATTCGATATCCCTGAATTTTCTTGTGGTCTTTGTCAGGCTTCGGCAAGGGAATCAGATAGCTGTGTAACCATTCCTCCTTGATGCTAGCACTCCCTATACTGTTGTTGTACATGTCTGCTAGTTTCTCTAGCTCATTGTCGGTACACCTATTTATGTCGTCGTATCTTATGCCATCAGGACCTGGAGCACTGTTTTTTGATCGTCGAAGCACAGCCTTGATTTCTTGCACTGTCACTGTGTCTTCATCCGAAGTGTTCTGGGCCTTGCATCTGTCTGAGGTGACCTCCTTGGCCAGATTCCGGCCTCCCATGTCTGTCTGGTTGCTCTGCTCAAGGTAGCGTTCAAAGAGGGCTTTGCCCTTGTCCTCGTCAGTCCTCTGCCAGATGAGGTCAGCACCTTGGAAGTCAGAAATGCTCTTATTCTTGACTACACCACTCATGCTTTTATGTAGTCGCCAGAACAATTTCAGTGACTTGTCTGTGCTTACTCTTTGACACACCTCTGCCCATTTTTCGCTTTTAACCACCGTGACCAGTTTTTTGAAATAGCTTACTTTTGTGTGCATCTCTCTTTCTAAGTGCAAGCAGGGACTAGGATGACCAGCTCTGTTCTTCTTGGCATTTTGCCATCTCCTTACAGCACTACGCTTATCCAACCAAGCCTTCTCCACCTCGAAACTCCACCACGGTGGCTGCTCCCAGCTTTTTTTTTCCTTTTCTTCCTGCCCTGAAACGTTCTGCGCTTGTCACGTCTTATTTTACTCACCACATCTTGCCCTGTACTGTCATACTGGAACGTCTTTACCTTTAGCTTGTGCTGCCTGGTTCTGCCTTTCTCCACCAATATGCTGCATGGGTGGTGGTCGCTGCCATGGTGTCCTAGGACACCCCATCTACACACTGTAGTGAGTGAAGGTGAAACTAGCGCCAGATCAATAGCACTGTCCTCATCGCCTGGACGGCTTGCTGTCCTGGTGACACAGCCACTGTTGATACAAACCAGGTCGATGGTTTCCAGTGCAGTCTCGAGCTCCTCCCCTTGTGTATTGGAGGAAGTGTTTCCCCATGATCTGCCTTTAGCGTTGAAGTCACCACAGAAAATAACATTTCTCTCGTGGCCTAATATGCCACTTAAGCACTGCCACTTCTGGGCGTCCACACTCGCATTGCGGGCATAAACATTAACCAACACGAATGGTGTACTGGAATGAACTCTCAACGCCTGTATTTGTATATCGTCACTGTTCCAACTGGACATGTCTAGCTCTGACGCCACCATGCTGTCGCGAACGAGAATCGCCGTTCCCAGATGTCGTCTGTTATAGAAACATTTGAAGCCGGCAATTCGGAGTAGCTGATCGCCCAGTCTCGTCTCCTGGAGTGCTACAATGTCGTTCCTGTAAACTAGGGTTTCTAAATTAGAGCCCCGTTGTTTTACACTGGCACAGTTCCAATATAGAATACGGATGTTCCTGAGTCCTAGACGGTGACACTTGAGTCTAAAACGTCTCAAGCCACCGCGCTTACCTGGCTTCTTTTTCCCTGCGCGGCTACCACGCCGCTTCGGTATGTTGACTGCTGATCGTTCGGAAAACACACGTTGTTCCGCCATGTTGAAAAAACGTAAACACTGACTTTTGATTGAGAACCACACACGCTGCTGAAAATTCACTCAAGAATGGCTTCGCTCGATGCACGAACTCCGTAGCACTCGCGCAGATCTTGAGTAGAAACTCCTGGTTTTACATCCTGGCACACCAATTACACGCAAGAAATGAATAAATCCATCCCTTACGCGAAAAAGTTAACGAACACAAAACAACACGACCGTCCGTCGCCATCTTGAAACCGGAACCCAGGTCTATGTAATACATAAATCCATCTTAATAATGTAGATATAACATACCAATAGCTTGAAGAGAAACATGTTTTTAAAGGCAACAATACCTTTTCCCCACACGGGGAAAGGAATCCCACAAGAGAACGCACGTCTGTTTACTTTCTTAGCTGGAACTAAAAATGGCTACACTAGGCCTTTGGCTTACAATCAGACGACGACTGTTGGCCAGGTACGTAGGCCAAAATAAGGCCACATTAATTTAGCAACCCTACGGGTTAGTTTTTATCCTATATTCAGTAAGATACTTAAACCGTAGTTGTAAGGGATTGTTTATTTTTAAGGGAGTCAAAAAATAGGAAAGGGTAAGGACGTTTTATTATATCACAATGTCTACCTCTGAGTTGGCATATAGAGCGCAATCATCTGCAAACAGCAGTTCTCTGACGGTGTCGCAGTTAGTTTTGGTTTGGGCTGTCGGCCTTCTGAGATTGAACAACTTTCCATCCATGCGGTAGTTGATGTCTATTCCAATGTCATTGTTCTCGAAGGCATTCGTCAGCATAGCTGAAAACATGAGGCTGAACAGTGTTGGGGCCAGGACACATCCTTGCTTCACTCCATTGGTGACAGGAAAGGGATCAGACAGTTCACCATTTTCCTGTACTTTTGCCTGCATACCATCATGAAATAGCCGCACTATTTGGACAAACTTTTGTGGACAGCCATATCTCACCATAATCTTCCACAATCCTTCTCTGCTGACTGTATCAAAAGCCTTGGTGAAGTCAATGAAAGTGGAAAACATTTCAGAGTTCTGTTCCTGACATTTCTCTTGCAGCTGCCTTGCAGCGAAATTCACGTCAACAGTTCCTCGTTCTTTTCTGAAGCCGCATTGTCTCTCAGGAAGAAGACCTTGATCGAGATGGGCCGTGAGGCGATTAAGAAGAATTCTGGCGAGTATCTTCCCTGCGATTAAGAGAAAGGAGATGCCTCGGTGGTTGTCACAGAATTGGCGGTTTCCTTTACGTTTGTAAAGATGGACTATTGACGCGTCCTTGAAATCTTGTGGCATGGTCTCGTTCACCCATATGTTTGTAAAGACTTTGTGAAGCTGATAATTTTCCTGTTCTATATAGTTGGCAGGGGTAAACATATTCTATAATAATATGGCGTGATATGCATCATATACATCTATTGTTAAAATGTATATTGAAATTAAAAACTGTAAAAAAAGATATTCTACATAATATGCAACATAACAAAACATATGTCTGTATCACTAGAGTTAAATACTAACTCTTCATGTTTTCTTATTTGCCGATTTGTTAATTAAATTTGATAATTCCATTCTTTCATACAATTCCTTCTCTTTAGCCAACAGTCCTAGATAATTAAACATCTCATGAGTCATAGACACTCTTAAATAGGTCTTTTTAAGTTTGATATTTTTTTTTTAACCTCGTGTCACTTGACTAACTGGTAATGTCAGAAGAATTATCAAAGCTATAAACAGAGTAGTAAATAACGATAATTTTGTTTACATTTTGTTATATTTGTTAAGTGTTTCAAATGGCTCTGTCGTATCAGCTCTTCAGCTGCTCAAAACTCCTTACGCTATCAGCTCGTCGAAGAGGTCAAAATTATCAATATCCTTATAACTTTTGCTTCCTTTGTTAATTGGAAGGCATACATCATTCCCTGGGCCAGTCCCTTGGACTTATGGATTTCTCGTCGTTGACTTGGGGACGTACATTACAAGTATCTCATAAGTCTGGAAGAGAGCATAGTAGCGTGGTGGCTGACACTCACTTACAGACCATGACGTCATGAGTTACACCCAAAGCTGGACGAATTCGGATTTTTCCAAATTAACCAGAACTCCCAGGTCTACGAGGCCTAAAATTGGTAAAAAGAATGTCTTGGAAGTAAAGGCTCATTACCCACGAGTAACAATTGGTCTATAATAATACGGGTCTTCTTCTTCTTCTTCGTTCATCCGGAGTTTTTTTCCGGATGTGATTGCGTTGTGCCTGTTTACAGCAGAGCTGCGTTCTTGCGCCGTTAGGCCGACACATCCGACTTCTGCGGGCATTTGTTGACCCGGTTAACCTTCCCGGGTAATACGGATCTAACAGCATATGAACATTGTTCGTAATCCCGTATATCCACGTGGGGAGAACAGCAGCTGAGAGAATCGGCAGCTGTTCGCGCCGTGCTATAACTTACGGAGGTATGTGAGCCGGTCGTTCAGAAAGCAATGGCAAACTAGTGAATGTAAAACTTGCCTCGTACATCAACAGCAGCTGAAAAATGCTGGTGTTGACTACACCGTTATTTAAGTGATATGCAACATAAAAAACAGCATATGTCTAAAAGTAAGTTCAGTGCACTCCTTAATAGCTGCTGCTGCTGCTACTACTACTACTACTACTACTACTACTACTACTACTACTACTACTACTACTACTACTACTACTACTACTACTACTACTAGTAGCAGAAGCAGCAGCAGCAGCAGTAGTAGTAGAAGCAGCAGCAGCAGTAGTAGTAGTAGTAGTAATAGTAGTAGTAGTAGTAGTAGTAGTATAGTAGTAGTAGTAGTAGTAGTAGTAGTAGTAGTAGTAGTAGTAGTAGTAGTAGTAGTGGTAGTGGTAGTCGTAGTCGTAGTCGTAGTCGTAGTGGTGGTGGTAGTAGTAGTAGTAGTAGTAGTAGTAGTAGTAGTAGTAGTAGTAGTAGTAGTAGTAGTAGTAGTAATAGTAGTAGTAGTAGTAGTAGTAGCAGTAGTAGTAGTAGTAGTAGTAGTAGTAGTAGTAGTAGTAGTAGTAGTAGTAGTAGTAGTAGTAGTAGTAGTAGTAGTAGTAGTAGTAGTAGTAGTTGTTGTTGTTGTTGTTGTTGTTGCTGTTGTTGTTGTTGTAGTAGTAAGCACGTGGATTAGGCTCGATTTCAAAACGAGGGAAATAAAATATCTAATGCAAAGTAAGATTTCAAAATTTCTTTTCAGTAATTTCTCGAATCTTGAAAAAAAAAATGGAAATACATTGTGAAGTTTATGCACATTTTAAAAATGTGCATGAATGGAATATAAGACTGTATTCCGGTACGAACCTAAGGCCTTCTCCACGTCAATATGGGAGCACCATACTCGAGTTTCGCTTTCGTTTGAGCTCGTCAGTAGTGCATATTCAAACCCAGATCAATGGCGGTGTGACGCGGGTTTGTAACCACTAAACCACGCGACACGCGCTAGACGAGACCAAATTATCACTCTAGAACAATGGTTCCCAAGCTTTTCAAGCAGAGGGCCATATCTACTATATTCTGTAGTTAAGCGGGCCACAACGTTATAAAATTATAAAAGTCGTGCAATATCATTCTTACATTTCCTAACTTTCGTAAACAAAATTCTAAAACTTTAAATGCAGTCAGTATCAGTACTACACTGCGGTCATTTTTTTGGTTAACAATTAAAATTTCATTTTACAATAAATTTTTAATCAGTTTCGAAAATCACTATCAATGTAATTAATTTACAATTGTAACTATTCTTCATAACCAGTTACTTAAGTTCAGATGCCAATTTACCAATGTCTGGGCACAAATCTGTCGTGCCCAAAGTTATAAGTGCAGTTAGGTTACCGTCGGTAAGTCTGGAACGTTGCTTGTTTTTATAACGGTCATTGGGAAAAAGGACTGCTCGCATCTGTAAGTCGAACCCAAACGACAAATGTATCTCTGGGCGAATGAGCGCAGTGTTCAAATTGTTCAACAGGCAATAGTCGCCAGTATGAAATCATATGATCAGCTGAAGGTGAAGCAGGCAGCTCAAGAAATTTACATCTCAGTGCAGAATTGCATTCCAAATCAATTACTTCGTGCTAAGGGTTTTGCTGTAATTGACAAAGCTTGGCAATAGGAAATACGAACGGATTTATGAAGAGGGCAACATTATCCATCCTCCTGTATTGTGAACTCTTGAAATCTCGACTGAAAGATATCCAGAAGAATTTCAACTTTTACTTTGTACTGTAACAAGTCACATTTCTTTTACGCCACAAGTTGGAAACACCTCTAAAATCCATTCAGTCAGCTGTCCGATAAACAATCGTAGTCTCATTTTAAATGAGGAAATGTCATCGCACAAATTTGTAAATACCCCCCCCCCCCCCCATTAAATCCTCGCATTTAAAGAGTTTAAATGAGACATGATGTCCACCAAACATACCAGGTCATTAAGCCAGTCATCGTTTAGTAGACATTCCCGTTCTGTAGGTAATGTATTTTTTTTTCCAGACAGAAACAGATATATATGTTTTGCATATCCTTTACAGGACATCGCTGTCAACATCAGCATCTTTCAGCTGTATGTTGATTTCTTGGCAAGATTACGCTCAGTAGTTTGCCATTGCTTTCTGAGCAGCCGGCTCAGTTATCCCGCAAGTCACCAGCGGGGGTCGAACCGCTCCCAGCTCTCGCCCGCTCCGAGACTCTGCGTTATAAACGGGATTACGGAGAAAGTGTTGTAACCCCTCGGCCAGAGAGACCGGCTAGAAACAGATAGACACTATCTTTCAGTGCTCAGAAACGGGGCAGAACTTTCCCTTTAGATAGCCACCTGAAATCACAGTGTAACAGTAGCTCACCGTATTCCTCGTTTAGGTCTGATAGAAACTATCTGAATTAACGCCTGTTCAGCACCTTACTTCGAATTTTGTTCACACATCTCAGAAAAACATCCATGACATGTTTCAGATTTATTTTCTTTCCCACAGAGCTTCTTGGTGAATGATACAATGATATTTTAATATAGTGCGGCCAAGATACTGTTCCAATAATGCTGGAATCCAGACTTTTTACCTGTCAAAGCTGGAGCACCATCGGTGCATACACTGTCGAAGTTGGTCCATTCTATGTTGTTTTTCTCTACACACAACTTCAGAGTTTTAAACAGATCCGTCCCTTTGATAGTTGGATGCATCGAATCAAGTCCTAGAAGTTCTTCAATGACTTCAAAATTATTATTATAAATTGTCTATTGCTCGAACAAAAACAGCGAGCTGAGCTATGTCAGAAATGTCAGTGGATATTGCCAATGAAAAAAAAATTTACAATGTTTTTATTTGTGCTGCTACTTGACGACCACCATCGTTGGCTAATTCTTCAACTCACCGGCAATAGTATTATTAGACAAAGGAATCTGATCAAATTTTGTTTCACACTTTTTATCGCAAAGCATTCTAGCAGCAATTTTAAGGGAAAACTTAATTATTTCTTCTGCATCGGTGAAAGTCTTCTTTTTGTGGTCAGCAGAAGAGCGACTTCGTACGACGCAAAAACAGCATTCTTGCTCTGTTCGTTAGCCTTGGTGAAAAAGACTGCTGCCTGGTCAGAGAACTCTCTGTATGAAATCTTTTCTTAACTCCGAATTGAGCATTTATGTCTAAATGTGTGGTCGTGAAGCGTCGTTCCAGGTTAAATAATTTTGTTACCTAAATACAAAATCCGCAGATTAAGCAAACTGGTTTACCACTACGGCTAGGCATAAACATAAATTTCTCTGTCCAATCTTCGTCGAATTCAAAACAAGCAACATCTTCACATTTTCGCTTTTTACCATTGTTTGATTTTAGATTTTACACACTCATGTTTATAGGCTTCAACGGTAAATGTTTGTTTGCAAAAATCTAATTTCAACAACATACTACCGACTCTGCTAAACAGTTGTAACAGACGACAACATGGCGCCTTGCGCACTCTGATTGGTCGACAATGCTGGGATATGGGAACGTCATAACGTTCCTTTGTTAACTGAAAAGGTGCATTCGATAATATATAAGCATAACAACCACGAGCAGAGTAATTTATCGCAAGCTGACGGGGCGCTCTGACTGCATTTTCTTTTAAATTATTAAAACATATTATATTAAATGAGGAGGCCTCGCGTGCTACTTTCTTATAGCTGTTTGGCCACAAGTGGCCCGCGGGCCGTGGTTTGGGAACCTCTGTTCTAGAATATCACAACATCACCCATTGTTGGCTGTAGCTCAAAATTTGCCCGATCTCCGTGGCTGGCACCTGTCAATCGATGTTGCCCCGAATGATCAGGTCTTCTCGACTGGCAAGGCACACCAGGCCGCCTAAAGTCTAGCGAGCAATAATCAAATTGATTTATAGGGTTTTTTCATGGATTTGAGAGTTAAACATTGAGCACAACCTACTACTGCCAACGCTGATCGTATTCCAGCACGAACCCAAGGCCTTTTCCGTGTCAATATGGAAGCATCAGATTCGAGTTTCGCTCTCGTTTGGGTTCGTCAATAGTGCATATCCTTGATTGGACCTTGGATCAAACCCAGGACAAGGCCTTAGGTTCGTAACGGAATACCATGAGCGTTGCCAGTAGTGACAATGTTTACAACTGAAATCCCGGGGGGTGAGACTAGTAATTCCGGGCACGGAGATTGCCTACTTACACATGTCTATCTTCAAGTCGGCATAACGTGTCTGCTAACAATAACCAACTATCATCAGCCTCTCGCAAGATAAGAAGACGGCCGGCCACTCATGTCTTAAATGTCATATCCTAGTAAATATCTGGCTAGTTTCAAAGTGCCTGAAACTAAAGGTCATTTTTGCAACGAGTACCTGACAGATATAAGTAAATTAAAAGAGACAGCTCTCCCCCACACTTTGCCTTTTTCTCGAAGCTTAGAAACTGTAATATTTCCGAGGCGGAGTATGCCCTTTGCCAACAAGTATGGGCAGATAACAAGATGATCACCTTGAGAGATTTCTTAATCTGATGCAAAGTTAAGGACTTTTTCCCTTTCTAAAAGCTCTGGACAAACAAGTGACCATCTAATTTTTATTTATATAAATGTTCGACATCTTCAATTGTTTGCGATCTTAATGCCGCTCTCGTATTTTTTAATGTTTTCCTTTGTCAACTCTTCGTCTGCGTCATTTGTTGTTTTTTCTAAGTCCAAGCTGTGTTTCGCTTAGATGGGTTCTATAGTAGTTCGTAATGTTTTGCCAAGAATTTTGCAAAATATTTTCCCAGTATGACTCAAAAGGGAAATGTCTCTGCATTGTGTGCAGTATCTTTTGCTGCCTTTTTTCAAATTGGGATAATTATGGCATTTCCCCAGCCTCGTGGTGTCTGTTGTTCTACCCAAACATGGTTGAATAGTCTATGTAGCCATGCTGTTCCTACTGCTCTTGCTGCTCTGCTTTAACCTTATATCTACGGTTCACTCCAATGATGTTATGGACAAGACTGTTAGGAAAAGGGAAATTCCTGAGGGCAGAATAATAAACAAGCCAGTGCTTGCAGAAAAATGCAACAAAAGTATGAGCAGTGGTGACCACTTCGGCCAACTGAGTGCAAGCTACACCTACCCACATAGATCCTATAAATGGTACCTGCAATTATATCATTTTTTAGTTGAAACTGCTCTAGTCAATGGGCATATAAGCTATAACACTGCCAACTCTACAAATAAGATCAATGCAAAGAGATTCAGGCAGGATGTCAGTCTTGCTCTTATTTGACCTGCTGTACTTCGGCATAGTGTTAACACCTTCAAGACCACAAGTCACGACATCACGACTTACTGTGCGCCGTTTTATTGAAAAATATGAAAAGCCAAGGTACAACCCATACTGTAAAGTGTGTAAGGCTGCAAGTAAAAGAAGCCAGACTTGCATGTACTGCCCATATTGCAATACACCTCTATGCCTGACACCATGTTTCAAGCTATACCACACGGTTGAGGATTATCAACGTTCCAGACAAAGACACTTGCAGAGGTCTACAGGAAGTAGCTCAGACTTCAACTAGAAGTACTTTTATAACCAAGCATTTACAGATACTCATTGTAACATGCCACATGAACACAATACACTGAAGAAATAAACACAATACTCTGCAGAAATTTTAAAACCATTTTTTTCACTTTATTCATTTTTTTTTGGGGGGGGGGGGGAGAGTTAGCTTTTAATGTTGAAATATTTGGACAATCGTTAAATAAGTGCTCCTATTGAGCTTATTTTATTAATCTCCAACCATGTCCCTAATATTTTATGGCTTTGACATTGAACAAGTTCACTAAAAACTAGGAAAAGATGATGGTTTTAAAACATTTTCTGAAATTTCTATAAATGGCCAAACAAATTCAAGATGGCCACCACGATAACGTGACAAATAGGCATAAAATATGTGTGTGTTTAATTTCATGTGTAGCAACCATTCATAATGTCGGTCTGAAAATTTCAAAATCCTACGTTCGTTTTTAATTTTTTAATGAATTTAATTTTAAAAACCAGTCCATCAATCCATCATGTGCCATACCGGTGTGCGTGGGCGGTCATGTTCTGCCATCTCACTCTATCACCAGAGTCGTGGATCAGCTCCGTGTTCCTGTCTCGACCACGCCACGAGGCCAAGCCATCCAGGTATTTATTTCTCGGTCTCCCCCTTGGTCTCTTCCCTTCGATCTTGCCAGTTGTCACCAAGTTCTCCAATTCATTTCTTCTCATAACATGCCCAAAAAATTTGCCTTTCTACGTCTAATGACTCTAATCAGTTTACGATCTTCATTTGTTTCTTGAAGGACTTGCTCACTGGTTTTTCTGTCCGTCCATGGTATTCTTTGCATTTTCCTCAGAAACCACATTTCCACAGCCATCAGCTGTTTTTCAGCTTGACTGCTTATTGTCCACGCTTCACATCCATACAAAAACACAGGTTCTATGTAGCACTTCAACACTCTTTTTCTCGCTTCAATTGATATCTTTTTATTGGTCAGCATGTTTTTCATCTTGCAAAAGGCTACCTTCGCAATGGCAATTTTTGTTCTAATCTCTACAAGGCATCTCCCATCAGATGTTATGACTGTGCCGAGATAACAGTATCGATTCACTTGTTTAAGAATATGCCCATCTACTCGTATATCACATCGTGGTATTTCCTTCTTCACAGTGACGACCATAATCTGTGTCTTCTTAATATTCAGTTCTAACCCTAGTTGTTCACTGTGTGCAACAACCGCATCTACTAAATTTTGCAGGTCCTGTTCATTGTCTGCAATCAAGACTGTATCATTTGCATATCTAATGTTATTAATGTATCTTCCCCCAATGTTGATTCCTTCCATATCTTCTATATTTCTGAATATGCTTGCTGCTTGCTTGCTTGCGCTCGCTGGCTGTGAACTCCAGCGTGAAGTCCTGTATGTCGGATAAATACATCCTGTTGTCCAACATCAATGTAATGTCATACCGGACCTGAGGTGTGCGTGAGTATCCGTTGTACCATGTCTGGCTTATTGGTGTGCAGACTGGTGGTTCCTCGCCATGCAGGCAGACACTCTCCGACTTTGGAGGAATCATCGATCCTACTGATGTAAGCCAGGTCCCCGAAGAGACCTGTTGCCCAGGACGCACGACGTGGACGTGTCAGCAGGTCTTGGCCAGTATATATCCCGGCCCTGGTGCCTTGGAAACACCTCTGCGTCCCATATTTCTGAATATATTTTCACTGTGCAGAGAAAAAAGATCTGGAGACATTACACATCCCTGTCTCACACCTCTTTTAATACGCTGATATTGACCTACATCGTTATCAATTCTGATGGCAGCTTTTTGTTTCCAATATATGTTTTTTACAAGTCTAAGGTCTTTTCCATCAATTTGTAGGTCTTCGAGCATCCTTATCATGTTGACACTTCTCACTTTATCGAAAACCTTTGTGTAGTCAATAAAGCAAAGATATAGATCTTTGTTTACTTCTATAGAACGCTCAATTACTGTTCTCAGTATATACACAGGTTCGGTTAAAGATGGCGGTGTAAACCGCGTCGCTCGATTCAGAGATTAATTATGTGTTCTGTGCTTGTTTCTTAACATCAATTTGTTCAAATAAGGATGAACCTACGACAGGTCCAGCAAACCGGTAGGGAATTTATTTGTTCAAGAACTATTGCTCGAGAATTATGGAGGAAATTGAAAGAAAAACGCAACTCTATCAGCGTTCACGCCGGAAACGACACACCGAAGCGACACAACAAGCGACTAACGACGACAACTGCTAAATTTCGACATACTTCAAATAGAAAGGAGATTTTTGCAACTTGGAATGTTACAGGTCTAGGATATAAGGAACCAGCTCTCGTAGAGTTCATGAAACAATCAAATATTCAATTATTAGGACTCGCAGACCCTATGAAAAAGGGACAGAACACGAAAACAACACACGAAGATTACGTTATTATATGGAGTGGCGTCGATCAGCTAGCTACAGCTAAACATGGAGTGGGTTTTTTGTTGCATCCAGACAAATCGAAAGCCATTATCAACACTAAATTAATATCGGAAAGGATAATACTAGTACAGATCAAAGAAGGAAATAGAACAACAACTTTTATACAAACATACGCCCCATGTAATGACACTTACAGCGACGAAGACAAAGACGAATATTTTGATAAACTTGCAGACACGTTAAATAATGTCAAGGAGACAGATGAACTAGTTGTGATCGGTGATTTTAACGGACGAATAGGCACAAGCAGAACACCGTGGGAGGATTGCATGGGGCCATTCAGCGACACAGAGACTGATTGTAACAGCAATGGTCAACGTCTACTCAACATATGTTCGGAACATGGACTAATAATAGCAAATAGTTTTTTTCAACATCGTCGTAGCCACACCAAAACCTGGTATAAATGGAATGACATAGACCAAGCATCTCAAATTGACTATTCTAATTAGGAAATCAGACAGAAGGCTACTATTAGACTCAAGAGCACTCCCAAATACAGATGTTGATACTGATCACAAACCAGTCATAATAAAAAAGATTTCACCACACAGGAAAATAAGAAACAAAAAGGTAACAACACATGTCATCAATTATAGGAGGCTGCAGGAAAACACAGTTAAAGACGAATTCAATCAAGAAATCCAACACCTATATAAGAACATCCCTGATGATCACTCAAGCGTAGATAAGGAATGGACATGTTTCAAGGCTGCCATGCTAGACACACTGAAAAATAAATGTGGAACAAAGAAAGTAGGGCAGGACAAAAGATTAAGAACAGCCTGGTGGAACAACGAAGTTAAAGATAGCATATTCAAAAAGAAGGTAGCATTCAAAAAGTGGATCACAACTACATCTGAACAGGACTATATTGCTTATAGAATAGCACGACGTAATGCCAAAAGAACAATTAGAGCATCTAGAGATCAATCCTGGAACAGATACGGCGAACAGATGGCGACCCTTAGCAAAGACGGCCCAAGAGAATTTTACAAACGTGTCACCACAATGAGAAACAGAGATGCATGTTACAACCCAACCACCATCATAAACAGCAAAAGAGGTATACCGATATTTAATCTACAACAAAGACTAGCAAGGTGGGCAGAATGCTTTCAAGAACTACTTAACCCCACACATAACATAGAAAACCTCACTTTTGTGCTTAAATGCCAGGGACAGCAAGAACCAAATTTCATACCTGCAGAAGTCAAAGCAGTTATACAGAAAAGTCCTAAAACCAAATCAGCAGGTCCAGATGGAATAACCACAGAAGCTATTCAGGCCTGTGGGGAAACATGAGTTAAATGGCTAACAAGACTTTTTAATATAGCATGGGAAGAAAGAAAAGTTCCAGATGATTGGCAACAGGCAATAATAGTACCAATATGGAAAAAGAAAGGCAATATGAGAGAGTGTGAAACATACAGAGGTATATCACTCCTGAGCCATATAGAGAAAATGTATGCAAAACTTTTGGAACAAAGAGCTAGACCAATAGTTGAACAACAGTTAAGCAAAGCACAATTCGGTTTTCGGAAAGGTAAAAGTTGCACTGATGCATTATTTATACTTAGACAAATTTGTGAAAAAACTATAGAATATAGTGACCAGCAGAATATCGTGTTTGTAGATCAGGAAAAGGCTTTCGATAGAGTAGACAGATACAAATTATGGACCATCCTTGAAGACTATGGGATAGAAGGGCAACTGCTAGAAAACATCATAGCCATGTACCACTCGAGCCAAAGTGCAGTAAGAACACAAGAAGGTATATCAGATATGTTCACAGTCAATACAGGAGTGAGGCAGGGATGTGTGCTCTCTCCCCTGCTATTCAATATCTACATGGACAGAATTTCCAAAGAAGCAAGTCTCGACAGAACAGATTCAGAAAATTTAGAACTCTTTACTCCGGATGAAACAACCGACCCACAGAGAATAAATGAACTTCTATTTGCAGACGATCAGTGCCTGTTTTATAGCGATGAGGGCAGACTACAAAATCATATTACTAATCTGAGTTCAACCTGCAGCAGTTACAATATGAGTATAAACACAGCCAAAACCGAAGTAATGCAAGTTAGCAGATCGCCAGGCCCACTAAGTATACAGATAAATTACACACCTCTGAAACAAGTTAAAGAATTCAAATACCTTGGAAGTATGATCACAGAAGATGGCAGAGTGGACAGAGAAATTGAAATCAGATGTCAAAAAGCTAGTGCACTTACATATCAACTATCACCCTTACTGAAACATCCAAACATACCCATGTCCGCAAAACGACAGATAATAAACAGCATATTCACACCAACCCTATGCTACCAATCTCAAACCTGGACTTTATCCAAATTACACCTTCGCAAAATCAACACCTGCGAAATGAGATGCCTGAGGAGAGCTTCCAACTTAACAATCCGAGACCGAGTAAGAAATGCTACTATCAGACAGACTGTGGGATCAACACCTTGTGCCACATTTATTGAAAGACAGAAGATCAAGTGGTTTGGCCGTGTCGTTAGAATGCATCATCAGCAACTACCATCACTGGCCTTACATCAAAGATCATCTCCGACGAGACCACGAGGACGACCAAGAAGAAAATGGATTGACGACGTCAGAGACATTGTACAACCACACGGAATGACACTATCCAGTGCCGTCCACCGGGCGCTGGAACGCAAATTATTCCTCCCCGCGTCGCTTGACGGCAGAAGTGGAAGATGATGATGATGATGATGATGAGTATACACAGCATTTACTGTGCCCTTGCCTTCTAAAAACCCACATTGTTCTTCTCCTATTTCTTGTTGTATTTTCTTCCTAACTCTTTGCATGATAATTCTCAGCAGAATCTTCGTGATGTGGCTCATTATACCAGTCATTGTTAAATAAATCCGCAAACACCCTTGGTAATGGGAGAAAGTATATCTGGATTGCTGGTCAGCAAAGTGTTAATTTGTTCATTTGGTATTTCATCTTGTCCCGGTGATTTGTTCAATGGGGCTAGTCTGACGGCTTCTATAATTTCTTCTTTCAATATGTCTAGTTCTAGTTCTTCAGAGACATGTTGTCGGTTTCTTGAATTTTTGTGACACCTGATGGAATATTGAGAAATTGTTCGAAGTACTGCTTCCGTCTTATTAGGATTTGTTTTCTTTTCACTTATTGGTTCTCCATTTTCACTCTTAATTATTTCCGTTGGGTCAAAGGGTTCTCCTCTGTTTCTCATTGCACTTATCTGTTTGTAGAAGTTTCTAGTTGCCTCCTTGTAGCTTTTATTTAGGGTTTCTCCATACTCCTCCCAGTCTTGTTGTCTCTTTTTATTTTATTTCTAGTATTCCTCTTGCTAGCCGTGGTTCAATGATTATTCTCACATTGTCTTGCCCTTTCTTGCTATTCCACTCCAGAGTAGACAAACGTGTAACTGTGGTGGTTCTCATTGCATCCTTTCCCCTTTATTCTGGTGTCCGCTATTCCCTTCAGTCCAATTTTTCTCTCTTCCATTGTTTCTATAAGTTCTTCTTTACTATTAAATCCGCAGACATTCATTATGCCTATTTTTTTTTAATCGCTGATCTACCTCGTAGTCCATTGACATTGCCAGGTCTAAATCCATTTCGGTCAGTCTGTTTATACTTCTTAGTTTTTCTACGAGCAGTATGAAGATTCCCCGCCGGCTAGCTAGTCCAGTCGCAGATTTAGGAAAAAAATCTGACCATAGGGAGTCCGTCATATATATATATATATATATATATATATATATATATATATATATATATATATATATATATATATATATATATATATATATATATATATAAAACAGAGTGTATGTATGTGGGTGGTTGGATATGTATTGGATGCGTTCGATAACGGTACATCCGATTGAGATGAAATTTTCTACACGTCTTCCTTTCATTCCTGTGCAACCGACTGTAATAGTTTCTTAGTGTAAAATCGGCTACTTACTTAATAGAATTTAATATTTCATTTTTCATTATAATTTCTATATAGCAAGGGGACTTAACTCTAGAAAATTTATTTCAAGGGGCATAACTTTTAATAACATTTCTATATAATTTATAGTCATATTGTTGCATAGTTTTCAAAGATTTATAAACTCTTTGCCTATAGTTATTTACAGGCATATGAGTTATAATAAAAAATGATATAATCTTTAAGGCATTTTCAAAGTTTTCATAGAAATAATGCATAATGCATAACATTGTAACTCATCTTTTTATGCTTAAAGAAGTTATCTACAGTCATGTAGGTGATTAAAAACAGTTTTCATTAAAAATAATGGATGGTGTGTGGAAGGACATTCTTTTAAGTTACTGTGTGAATTTAATGTGACGCTCCCCGCCAGGAGCTGGGCGAAGCCACGCCGGGTCAGATAGATAGACAGACAGACAGACAGACAGATAGTCGGGAACGGGAGCTTATATGACTACTTATATGAATTAAATGAGATGCTCCCCACCAGGGACTGGGTGAAGCCGGGCCGGCACAGACAGACAGACAGACAGACAGACAGACAGACAGATAGTCGGGAACGGGAGCTTATATGACTACGTATATGAATTAAATGAGATGCTCCCCACCAGGGACTGGGTGAAGCCGGGCCGGGTCAGACAGACAGACAGCTAGACAGATAGTCGGGAACGGAAGCTTAGATGACTACGTATATGAATTAAATGAGATGCTCCCCACTAGGGACTGGGTGAAGCCTGGCCGGGTCAGACTGACAGACAGATAGACAAACAGACAGACAGATAGTCGGGAACGGGAGCTTATATGACTACTTATATGAATTAAATTAGATGCTCCCCACCAGGGACTGGGTGAAGCCGGGCCGGGTCAGCCAGACAGACAGACAGACAGACAAACAAGCAGACAGACAGACAGACTGATAGATAGATAGATCCCCGCCAGGACCTGGGCGAAGCCGGGCCGGGTCAGCTAGTATATATATATATATATATATATATATATATATATATATATATATATATATATATATATATATATATATATATATATATATATATATATATATATATTCTTCTTCTTCTTCAGCGTTCCGAGCCATTGAGGTTCTTTGCTGCAAATACAATCTGTCTCCATTCGTCTCTCTGGTGGACCTTCTCTTGCCAGTCGTTGATTCCAAGTGCTTGTAGGTCTGTACATGTATTATTTCTCCACCGCCTTCTTGGTCTACCTCGGGGTCTACGGTCATTTATTTCCTGAGTGTAAGCGAGTTTTGTTTCCCTATTATCTTCCATTCTTTCTATATGCCCCAGCCATTGTAGTCTATTAGCCTTCATGATACCAGTGATTAGCGGGGACTTAAACAAATCATAAATGTCTTTGTTACTTCTTCTTTTCCACTCTCCACTTTGTGTATCCCTAATGGGTCCAAAGATGCGTCTTAAAATTTTGTTCTCAAAGGTTTGTAACAAGGCTTCGTCGCCTTTCGTTGTACTCCAGGTTTCAGAGCCATACAGCACAACTGGTCTGATCAGTGTTTTGTATTTTGTGATTTTGGTGTTACGAGATAGCGCCTTTGATTTTAGTAGATGTTGTAGTGCATAGTATATCTTATTTCCAGAGTTGATTCTAGTTTGTATTTCTTCCCTTATGTTGTTGGAGCAGTTGAAGATTGTACCCAGGTATTTGTATGTTTCCGTTCTTTTAATGGTCATATTATCTATTTGTATGTGGCCTGAGTTTTTAGCCATTCCGTCTCTTGAAATTACCATATATTCTGTCTTATCTTGGTTGATAACCAGCCCCATCTGTTGGGCTTTTTCCTTTAAGTGAGTCAATATTTCCAATGTCTTTTGTTCACTTTGCCCTATAATATCTATATCATCTGCATAACCAAGCAGCTTGGATGTTCCTCCAATATCACATTCCTCCTTTACCTTCCTTACAACTTTCTCTAGAGCCAGATTGAAGAGTAGCGGCGATAGTGCATCACCCTGTTTCAATCCAGATGTTATTTGGAAGGGGTCTGATTTCCTGCCTTTATATGTTACTATATTATAAGTATCTTCCATGCATAGTCTGGTTATGTTGATTAACTTCCTTGGTATTCCAAATTCCTGCATAGCATTCCATAGACTATTCCTATGGACACTATCATAAGCCTTTTTAAAATCCACAAAAATGTTATGGAGATCTCTTTTATATTCCCAATGTTTCTCGGCTATTTGTCGTAAGATAAATATCTGATCTATTGTTGATCTGTTTTGTCTAAACCCCGCCTGGTAGTCACCTAATATGTCTTCTGAATATGGTTTTAGTCTATTTAGTAATACTGCGGATAGTATCTTATAGCTTGTGGACAGTAGTGATATTCCTCTATAATTTCCACATTGGAACTTGTCTCCTTTCTTAAAGATAGGTATCAATAATGACTCTTTCCAGTCATGGGGTAATTCTTCTGTCCTCCAGATTTTTATTATTAGTTCGTATAGCTTTAGATGTAATGCATGGCCGCCTGCCTTTATAAATTCAGCAGCAATTCCATCAGTCCCAGTTGCCTTATTGTTTTTAAGTCGTGTGATTACATATAGGATTTCTTCAAATGTAGGTTCTTCAATTTGTGGTTCGCATGTTAGAACCTCTTCCTGTGGGAAAATGTTACTTGGAGCTTCACAATTTAGTAAATTAATAAAATATTCTTTCCATGTGTTGCACATTTCCTCATTGGTATTTATCATATTCCCATTTTTGTCTTTTAAACCATATGTGTTTTGTTGGTGCCCTCGTTTCATTGACTTCAGTTCTGTAAAAAATTTTCTGGATTCATTTTTCTGGTGATTAGTTTCCATATCTTTGATTATACTACTCATATATTCTCGCTTCTGCTGTCTGACTATTTTTGTAGCCTCTTTACATTCATTTCTATAATGCTCTTCCTTTTGGATGTTATTGATGTCATTTAACCATACATGTCTGGCATTCTTCTTCCTAATGACTGCTTCTTCACATTTTTGATTGAACCATCTGTTCTTTCTATGCGTGATTAACACACCGAGACATTCTTCTGCGGTAGATTGAATTGTATTCTTGATGTTCAACCAAGTTTGGTCAACGCTTTCCTCCAAAGGGTTTTGCAAAGTTTCAAGTTTACATTTTATTTCATCTGTAAATTTCTCTTTGACTGTAATGTCTTGTAGTTTTTCTCTGTTATATGTTGGGTGTAATCTTTGTAATTTAGTATAGAAAGCTCTCTTAAGTTTTATTTTAAATTTTGCTCCAACGAGGAAGTGGTCACTGTGGCACTCAGCTCCTCTATAACTTCTGACTTGCTGTATGTTTGATGCATTTCTGTTGTTAATTAAAATGTTATCTATTTGATTATAGGTTCTCTTGTCACATGATTTCCAAGTTTGTTTGTGTATATCCTTTCTTTGTAGTCTGGTACTGCTAATCTGCAGTCCTACGAATCGACAACGCTTATATATATATATATATATATATATATATATATATATATATATATATATATATATATATATATATATATATAAGCGTTGTCGATTCGTAATGAGTTATTAGTTCTAATAACCGATTATTAATAACAAGTGACCAGATCAAAGGATCTCTTATATCATAATCAGTCGTTAAATTAATATACAATTATTTGTCTAATGGATAAGAAAGCGTGTTCTTAAACATCCGGTGTGCTGATGTCGAAGTAAGGGGTTCAGCCTCTAAACCGGACAGTTGGACTAAAATGTTGACATATCGTCCTTGACTTGTGGACATACGAGTAAATTATAAGTACCTTTGAAGTCGGTGTGGGTTCGCCTAATGGCGAGCGAGGAACACTGTTAATAGGGAAAGCTAATCCACGAGCAACATTTAGCCCAGCACTACTTGAAGTAGTGTGTATGGACTACGTTTGAGTTCAAAGCGGGCGAGCGCAAACAACAGTGATTGTCTTCAGCACAACTTGATTCAGCCACCTTTACCTACTACTCATTTTGTAACAATAAATATAGCCAATATTTTAATATTACAATGTTATGACAATTGGTCGGAAAGAGTGTCGTTTCAATCAATCATGTGCCATGCCGGAAAGCGTGGGCGGTCATGATTCGCCATTTCACTCGATCACCAGAGTCGTGGATCAGCTCAGTGTTCCTGTCTCGTCCATGCCATGTGGCCAAGCCATCCAAGTATTTTCCTCTCGGTCTTCCTCTTGGTCTGTTCCCCTCGATCTTGCCAGCTGTCACCAAGTTCTCCAGTCCATTTCTTCTCATAACATGTCCAAAAAATTTTGACTGTCTACGTCTAATTTCTCTAATCAATCTACGATTTTCATTTGTCTCTTGTAGTACTGGGTCATTGGTTTTTCTATCTGTCCATGGTATTCTTTGCATTTTCCTCAGAAACCACATTTCTGCAGCCATCAGATGTTTTTCAGCTTGACTGCACATTGTCCAAGTTTCACATCCATACAAAAGAACAGGCTCTATGTATCCCCTCAACACTCTTTTTCTCGTTTCAATTGACATCATTTTATTGGTCAGAATGTTTTTCATCTTGCTAAAGGCTACCTTCGCAATGGCGATTCTTGTTCTAATCTCTTCAAGGCATCTGCCATCAGATGTTATGACTGTTCCGAGATAATTGAACCGATTCACTTGCTGAAGAATATTCCCATTTACTTGTATATTACATTGTGGTACTTCGTTCTTCCTAGTGACGACCATAACCTGTGTCTTCCTACAATTTAATTCCAACCTCAGCTTCTCACTGTGTACAACCACAGCGTCTACTAATTGTTGCAGATCCTGTGCATTGTCTGCAATCAATACTGTATCATCTGCATATCTAATGTTATTTATGTTTCGTCCTCCAATGCTGATTCCATTTAGATCTTCTACATTTCTGAAAATATTTTCACTGTATAAGGAAAAAAGATCTGGAGACATTACACATCCCTGCCTAACACCTCTCTTAATAGGTTGGTATTGTCCTACTTCATTATCAATTCTTATGGCAGCTTGTTGTTTCCAATATATGTTTTTTATAAGTCTAATGTCTTTCCCATCAATTTGTAGATCTGCCAGCATATCCACAATGTTGACATGTCTTACTCTATCAAAAGCCTTTGTGTAGTCAATAAAGCAAAGATGTATATCCTTGTTTACTTCTAAAGCACGTTCAATAACTGTTCGCAGCATATACACAGCATTTACTGTACCCTTTCCTTCTACAAAACCACATTGTTCTTCCCCTATTTCAGGTTGTATTTTCTTCCTCACTCTTTGCATGATAATTCGTAACAAAATCTTTGTGATGTGACTCATTATACTAATTGTTCTATGTTGATCACATTCTAAGATTCCTGATTTCTTTGGGATTGCAATAAATACAGAATTACATAATTCAGAAGGTATATCTCCAGTATCATATAATGTGTTCAGCAGTCTAGTGACTTGCTCTAGTCCAAATTGTTCTAAAGCTTTAATCATTTCTGTTGTGATGTTATCTGCACCGGGGGCCTTGCCAGCTTTCATATGCTTAAGAACATTTTGAACCTCCATCTTTAAAATTGCTGGTCCTTCATTATTAAATCTAATAGCATACTGTTCCTCTCTGTTATCATTATACAGGTCTTTCACATAATCTGTCCATACATGTAGAATCTGATCTTTTTCTATTATGATTTTGCCATCTTTAGTTCTTAGACAGCCTGTTGATGTACTTGTTCTTTTATTAGTAAGTTCCTGAATCCTTTTGTGCACTAATTTGGTATTTTGACTGTTGTGTTGTTTTTCAATTTCTAAGCACTTTTCCTCAAGCCATGATTCTTTTGCCTTCCTACATAATATTCTGACTTGTCTGTGAATTTCTTCATATTTGGCAGGATTATTTTTGTTGAGTCTTCTTGTTTCCATTAAGTGTAAAATTTCCTCAGTCATCCATTTCTTACGACCCACCTTCTTTAATTTTGGAATAGTTGTTTCTGCAGCCATATTGATTGAATTCTTTAACATTTCCCATTGATCATCCACATCCTGGAATAGGATCTCTAGATCAGACAATATTTCAAATCTGTTCTGTACTTCTATGTTGAATTTGTTTTGTATTTCCTTGTCATTACTCAATGTACACAAATCATATTTAGTGTTCCCTGTTGTATACTTGACTTTCTTCAACTTTATCCTCAATGTTCCTGTGAGTAATCTGTGGTCACTATAACAATCAGCACTGGGAACTGTTTTTGCTACTGTTAGGGCGTTTCTAAATCTTCTGCTAATGAGAATGTAATCAATCTGGTTTCTAATCCTGCTATCAGGACTCCTCCAGGTCCATAATCTTCTAGGGTGTTGCTTGAACCAGGTGTTTCCTACAATCATTTCCTGTTCTTTTGCCCACTCTACTAGTCTGTATCCTCTTTCATTTCTCTCTCCTAAACCATAGTTTCCTACTGTGTATCTATCCCCTTGATTTCCTACTTTTGCATTGAAGTCCCCTATTATAATGTTTATTTCTGAATTTTTACATTTCTTTAAGGCAGACTCTATGTCATTATAAAATTCCTCTACACTATCTTCACTGGACTCTCCTGTTGGGGCATATACTTGAATAACATTTATGTTAAAAGGTCTGCCACTCAATTTAACTAGTAGTACTCTGTCCGACACGGCCCAATATCCCTGAACAGACGTTGATGTTTTCCGGTCCAAAATTATTGCCACTCCCCTATGTCGATCCTCACCTCCAGAATAAATAATCTTAAAATCTTTATGTATCTTGATGCCTGCTCCTGTCCATCTCGTTTCGCACATACCTAATATATTAATTTTTTCTCTTTGAATTTCTTGTGTTATGTTCTCTAATGTTCCGTCGTTGTTTAACGTCCTAACGTTCCATGTTCCTAATTTTAATGTCTCTGTCCTTGTCTTGCGATGATCAGTCTTTAAGCGAATCATAATAAACTAGACAATTTCAAAGAGGTAGTTTGCCGTTGCTTTCCTCTATGGCAGTGACCATACTGGCCGGATGACCGCAATCAGTGTCTCTCGAAAGAGAGAAAGCTTGCCGTCGCGAAACTCGAGACCAACACCAACAAATATCTGTCGGCTGCCCTCATAATTTCATCCACCACCTGCCTTCCGTGGCTTCTTTTGAACACTTCCAATTAACGAACACGAAATAACATCACATAATCCAAAGGAAAAACACTATCCACACGAATTTCACGGGAATTTCCATAAGGAATCCACAGAAAAACACTGAACAGCTTCTCCCCCAAGACAACGAGTCATCGCGTCGCCATTACACCGGAAGGTCGTTTGCAGGCTAAATATTTCAGTTTCCTTTCTGTTCCATCTGTGTGTGTGTGTGTGGGGGGAACGGGTTGTCAGATGGGGTTGTGATGTAAGATGGAGTTAATGGGGGAGGTGCAATACTGTTGTAAGATTACATCCAAACACTTTTTCCTAAAATGCATCAACAAGCTAGTGGACACGTGGACCAAGTATTGTCAGACAGGGGTCTATGTTGAGAAATAACACTTACAAAAATTCTGGTTCTCACTATTGTAAAAGCAAGTTATTCTTAAAACTCATGTTACTTAATGACTTCCATTCTCGCGCGGTATGTGTGTGTGTGCGTGTGTGTGTGTGTGATGTGTGTGTGTGATGTGTGTGTGATGTGTATGATGTGTGTGTGTGTTGTGTGCGTGCGTGTGTGCATGTGTGTGTGCGTGCGCGCGCGTTTGTGCGTGCGTGTGCGTTGCATGTGTGTGTGTGTGTGTGTGTGAGAGAGAGAGAGAGAGAGAGAGAGAGAGAGAGAGAGAGAGAGAGAGAGGTGTATTTACTTTACTTTTTACTTGATCAAACTTCCTTTTCTTTTTTCGCCTGTACAAAACCTAAGTGTTATTAGTTTTGTGTTTGTTGATAACTTCTTTAGTTGAACTGGTCGCTAGTATATGTGTGCAGCTTTCCTTTTGTTGGCCTTTCTAGTTACAGTTTTTATTTTTTTTTCTTATTAGCTCGTCAGTAGTCACTACTGTTTTCGATATTGCTTCCCTTGTTACCGCGAGGCAAGTGTACTCTATAGTAGCCAGGAGAAATAATAATGCCGTGCAGACAAGTGTTATCTTGTCACTCTAAACTAGAAATATGACAAAGAAAGCTGAAATCTCTATTCATGTTTCTTCACACTACGGGATAAGGAAAGGAAATTTCGACCCCATAATCAAGCTTCAGGTGTATACTTCAACCCCGCCTGCCACCATTTTAAACGGAATATTTTATATTCATTTCATATGTTGTCACTCCTTGATTGTAGTTACATAAATCGTTGAGCTGTTGTCTGTCTGTCTGCCTGCCTTCCTGCCTGCCTGCCTGCTTTTCTGTCTGTCATTCTGTCTGTCTGTCTGTCTGCCTAATGTATGTCTGTCTGTCTGTCTGCCTGCCTACCTGCCTGCCTGTCTGTCTGTCTATCGATCTAACTAGCTATACGACAGTTCGTCCGTCTGCCAGTCCGCCCGTCCTTCTGTCTGTCTGTCTGTCTGTGATGTGTGTGTGTGTGTGTGTGTGTGTCTGTGTCTCTGTGTCTCTCTCTGTGTGTGTGTGTGTGTGTGTGTGTGTGTGTGTGTGTGTGTGTGTGTGTGTGTGTGTGTGTGTGTGTGTGTGATATTTCCTATACGTAAGCAGTTTAGTATGGAAGAAATCTAAGACTTTAAGAGTCACAGATGGGTAGGTCGTTCGACGCGTGAGAAGTTCATGGGCCTTTGCGGCTCAGGCTGGAGGAAGAATTATGAAGAAAGATTCTGATGCTTTTTCCTTGACCACAAGCAGTCCATGGACGTCATGGCAGTAAGTAAAGCAATTTACATAGCTCGAGACACAGACCTTCACTTGGGCATGTTTCCTTAGTATGTCCAGGAAGATAGAGATGGGGTGAGTCCGAAAAGAGTGGTTATCGTCTCTGGAGTGGTCATGGCTGACAAAGATTAGTTTCATGTTGGTGCCAGGGCATGCGGGTGTACAAGGAAATGAGTAGGCTGGCATGCTTGCATGCAATGCTGCTGTAGAGGGCTGATTAGCCATGGACCAGGCTGATGTACTGAATGCTCTACGAGAAGTAAGTCGTTTGCGAGAACCAAGTGATGACTGCGATTCTACATCCATGGTCAGACTGCGAGAACAGCAAGTTAAAAGAGGTGTGGCCAAACAAGAACACTATGCAGGAAGCCAAAGAATAAATCAACTCAGAACTGATCCGTCAGCTGCTACACGTTGATTTACTGAGGAGGGGATTCAGCACTTATGGACCTAAATGGTTCGATATGCAATGAGGATGATCTGTCGACTGGCTAACTGAGTTGTATCTTTATTTTTCTATATTATAAAACTTGCGTTAAATAAAACAGATCTAAAGATTTAACTAATGAATCAAGTGTAGTTGACTCTTCATCCTGTAACGTCAATTGCCCAAAATGAAAACGTTGGCTGTCTGGGTTAGCATGTGTTCTTTGTTCTTTACCTCTTGCTTCCAATTAGAGGCAGTGTGTCTGCGGGCGTTTTCACCGGGTCTATTGAGCAGATTTCATCTAATTGTTGTAAAGAGCTGAACAATAAAGGAACCAATACTCAAACTCTATCGTGTGCCGTGCGACAATTTATTCTCCTCTCTTTTTTTCTCTGTTCCATTCAATGTTCCAACCAATGGTGGCTTCATTCTTGAGGGCATTCTTTTTCTTCAGATGTATATTTTAACGGGCCAGGCTGGCAGTATCTCTAGCCTTGACAAATTGGGAGGGCCACGCGCGCTTTGCAAAGATGATGGCGACTTTCAAGATAATGGTTATCAGCGTCCTGAAGGGAAGGGCCGAAGTTGTGCCCACTGTTGGTTGCTTCGGGCGACGCAACTTCTCTCCTTCCCCAGTCCCTGGTAATGTATGGTTTAAGACGTGAGTACGGGAGAGATAAACCATTATGCCCACGTCTTCGTTTACAAATTTCTATCATTAACGATCGCCCGCAACATCTAGAGGCAAATTAATTTCGGGTCATATTCATTGTTGAAGAAAGAAGTTTTTGATCGGTAAAATTGATCAACGGACAGTTTCATTGCACCCAGGAGCCAAGAATCTCCGCTAGAGGAAATGGCGTGTTTTGAATTAGAGTATTTTTATACTGTTTAAATTCAGTAGTTAGAATTAGTTGACCTAATTGGCTCCATAGCTAATGACCGTCGACTGCCACCCAACCCTGCGAAAATCCATTCTAATTACACGCTTCAGGCCTTCACTCTCAAGTTCATCACCCTCATGTAGCAAGTCATTTGCAGAACGTTGCACGCATCATGGCCAGTCGGAAAGGTTATCTGTCTCTTGTCAGTTCTCCCAGTATACATTTCCATGCACTCACTTTCAAGTCCACGGTGTCACAAATGCCATGTGTTCTACTCTGTGTGCGTCAAATCCTGCCTCATCTTCCAGAAATCTTGTCCCCCATTACTATTCTTTCGAAACCACTGTAGTTTTTAATTTGGCCATAGTATTTTAGTTTCTGAGACACGCTGATAGTAGTAGTAGAGGATGGAAACGACTCGTAAAATGGGGATATATCCCCATGAATATGGTGATATATCGTCCTTCTTTGGGTATATGTGCGTTAAGGTTGAATTATGAGAAATGACGAGAAATGCATATCCTCCGAGTTGGTATAATTTATGAATAATCGATTGCTGGCGCGTGTTCCGTATCTTTGTTAAGGTCAGTATACAACATCTGTGACCAAAATATTGGATATTGCACGCATGTGGATATGAGTGTCGGGTTTGATTGAGGTCTCTAGCTCCATCTGAAGGTATTAATCACGGGAGGTGCCGGGGGTACCGGAATAAAACAGTCAACGCAAAGAAGGAAGTGCGGGGTGGGTGGGCCAGTGGCGGCCTATCTAGATATGTGCTTCCGAGCCACTGTCATCATACAGTTTCAGATCGTTAAAGGAAAAATCTTAAAGAAACAAGTAAAGATGGTCCTCCACGTCATCGTGGGTATCGGGTTCGAGTCTCAGTTGGGAGGTCAAGGGGTAGAAGAAATATTGGTTAAATACTTGTTAATTAGTTGTGATGATGACAGCTGATGGGGTGTTTAAGTCTGTCAGTAATGTCATGTTTAGGGATACAAACAAGAGGTGATAGGCACTGTGTGGAGGTGACAGGTTCAAATCTTGGTGCTTTTTCGTTGGTAAGGTTATTAGTTGGCAGCGTATGGGAGTGTCTAGTTGGTTATAGGGAGGGGGGAGGAGGTTCTGGTGGGGTATCAGAGATTTGAGGTTCTAGCTCCTCCGTATGTCAAAGGCGTGTCTGTGCCTTAGTAAGGTCGATGATATTTGTGGGGAAATGTGGGTCTATGGGTTGGAGGGGCTGAGGTCTCCGCACCTCATATTTTCATCTTCTTGGCATGTTAAGATCGATATTTTGGCCGGAAAGTCGGGGTCTGCTGAGAGATGGAGGGAGTGTTGTCCGTCCATCAATGAGTGAACACATGGCCTGTCATCGAGAACTGACCACCAGGATGGTCATCGAGAACTGACCACAGTGGCATATGACTCGACGTCACCAGTGTTATTCCGGTTATGGGTATTGTGAAAATATAAAATGGCGGTTATTACTGTTGAAGTAACACTATCATCATGAGGTGGTAGGGTGGTGGAAATACTAGTTTTATTAATTAGTTGTGATAGTCGGCAGCTTGACGCTATGTTTAGCAATGAGAGGTAGTGTTTGGGGGGGGGGGGTGTCTATATGACCATAGGAACTGCGGAAGACTATCATTAGTGTCTTCTGGTCTACTTAGTGCCCTAAACGTTGTGTGGAGGTGACAGGTTCGATTCGTGGTTTTGTTGTTAAGAGGTCGTCACTAAGGGTTACATCCGTATATAGTTAGAAATTACAAGCAGCATCCCGTGGCTTACCTCCATAAGTCATTTGAAATTTCTCTCTATAATACTGTGGATGACCTGTTTCCTTGTGTCAGATAGGTTAGTTAGTTAGTTAGTCGCAGTTCCAACTTCACAGCAACGGGTCGTCCCCATTATGCTCCATTCCTGTGCCAGTGAATATCACATAAGATGCTCCCCACTAACCAATGTGAAAAGTGGAAAAGACAGGAGTCTCGACAAACAACAGCCTGCACCGATACAATGTGCATAATGCCGCCGCCAGAATGTCAACACAACAGTCCCCCACAAAACACCCAGTTCATTTATGATGGAATCAGCGGTCATTTTCCCATCTGGATGTTTCCTAGATGTTCACCCACACAGTCCACGACATACAGTTCATCGTCGATGGTAGTGGCAGTCAACCAGAAGCCCAGCAGCCACGTATTTCTGCATAAGGCAAAAACCGGTCAACTCTGGGACATAGCCATCGCTCCGAACAGATAGGTATGAAGCGGGTAAAATTCCGCTGTATATTTTTTTCGAAAAACTTGTTTATTATACTGTGCATGATCTGTCTCTGGTGCCATTATGTGTAAACTATCTGATACACCTTGAAACCAGTTACATTATGATTTTCCTCTTTTCTACTTCCTAGTACACCACCCTTCATAGTTATCTCTTCCAGTCATTCATGTCACACCCAGTTAGGTCATTTCTCTATATTATGGTTGTCGTAACTTACTAAGTTTCGTAATTACTGAGTTCTGTAATATAACTGAGTCGTAACCCATAAAACCTGATGCATTGGTATTCGGGTATGTGTATTTCCTGACATCGCTACACCAGCTATTTTTCATCTGGTCTGCTCATTGTCCGCGCTTCACAACCATAAAAAATTACACAATACTAAATAGTTTACGGCTACCGTGTGTTTCTTGTAGGACTAGGTCATGTTTTTTTCTATATGTCCACGGTATTCTGTGTATTTTCCTTTGATTCGACAAAGCACAGTGAAGATATCCACAGCGCTAGAGACTGCTTTCACCATGACGATTTGTGTTGTAAAGTCTTCAAGACAGGTTCTATAACACTGGTCCAATATAATTGTAACGTCTCACTTTGGTTTAAGAATATGCTTATGTACTTGTATATTACATTGTAGTATTTCTTTCTTGTTTATTATAGACAAGTATTAATTCTAACCACAGTTGTTCACTATGTGCATCTACTAAAAATTCGCGATCAGACTCACTCTATCATTAACAAATAAGCACAAGGTCATGAATAAGTCATGAATACACTAGAAATTATATTACACTAGCATGTTACATACAATAGGTACAAATGAATAAAACATGTGAAAACGATACATTAAAACATAAGCATAAGTGTCAATTGTATACATTACAAACACAAGGCATTATAAAACTACGACAAGCAACCTTACAAGACAAAAACCACTTACATTTATTATTTAATATTTTTTAATTCGTAATTATTGTATAACCTCTTTACCACAGCACCGAGAAAGTTTAAACAACCCTGTCATTTTAAATACGCAGACGACAATATTAACACAATTTATTTATACTTTTTCACTGTGGATTACCCACAAATACTATAGAGGGTAGAACATGCTCCTTGGATTACCCACAAATACTGTATCGTCACCAAACTAAGGTTATTGATCCAACGCCTCTCAGCTACAACTAGCTGTTCAACGTACATTTTCTAACCACATTTTCCTCATTGTTCTCTTTGCGTGGGTATTTCATACTGGTCCATTGACCTGCATGTGTGTTAATGATTTACTATGAAGGTATTTTAATACATGAAAAGTAGTAAAAGTTTTAAAATAGTCTACACGTTTCTGTCAAATTACATAGTAATTATAAACCACCGCCTGTTTGTCTCGCTTTATAATATACTGGCTGACCC
>OY992878.1:102444233-102452452 GCA_963921405.1 Cepaea hortensis | reverse complement strand
AACTTAAAAGAATGTCCTTCCACACACCATCCATCATTTTTAATGAAAACTGTTTTTAATAACCTATATGACTGTAGATAACTTCTTTAAGCATAAAAAGATGAGTTACAATGTTATGCATTGTGCATTATTTTTATGAAAACTTTGAAATGCCTTAAAGATTATATCATTATTTATTATAACTCATATGCCGGTAAATAAACTATAGACAAAGAGTTTATAAATCTTTGAAAACGATGCAACAATATGACTATAAGGTATATAGCAATTTTATTAAAAGTTATGCCCCTTGAAATAACTTTTCTAGAGTTAAGTCCCCTTGCTATATCGAAATTATAATGAAAAATGAAATATTAAATAATATTAAGTAAGTCGCCGATTTCGCACTAAAAAAATATGACAGTTGGCAGCGCGGGAATGAGAGGAAGACGTGTAGAACATTTCATCTCAATCGGATGGACCGTTCGTGAACGCATAAAGGACATACACACATACATACATACAGTCTCTTTTATATATAAGATATATATATATATATATATATATATATATATATATATATATATATATATATATATATATATATATATATATATATATATATACTAGCTGACACGGCCCGGCTTCGCCCAGACTCTGGTGGGGAGCATCTCATTTAATTCATATAAGTAGTCATATAAGCTCCCGTTCCCGACTGTCTGTCTGTCTGTCTGTCTATCTATCTGTCTGTCTGTCTGTCTGTCTGTCTGACCCGGCCCAGCCCATGGTGGAGAGCATCTCATTTAAATCATATAAGTAGTCATATAAGATCCCGTTCCCGACTATCTGTATGTCTGTCTGTCTTGGGTAAATGGAGGAGGGAGGAGGAAGAGGGAGGTGGAGGAGGGAAGAGGAGGGAGGAGGAGGGAGGAGGAGACAGGAGGAATAGGAGGGAGGAGGAGGGATTAGGAAGAGGAGGGAGGAGTAGGGTGGAGGAGGAGGGGGAGGAGGAGGGAGGAGGAAGAGGGAGAAGGAGGGAGGAGGAGATCGCAGGAGGAGGAGGATGAGGAGAGGGAGGAGGAGGAGGGAGAGGGAGGAGGAGGGAGGAGGAGGAGAGAGTAGGCGGAGGGAGGAGGCGGAGGGAGCAGGAAGAGGGAGGAAGAGGGAGGAGGAGGAGGGAGGAGAAGGAGGAGGGAGGAGTAGAGAGCGGGAGGAGGGAGGAGGCGGAGGGAGGAAGAGGGAGGAGGAAGAGGGAGAAGGAGGAGGGAGGAGAAGGAGGGAAGAGGATGAGAGGGAGGAGGAGGAAGAGGGAGGAGGAGGAATGTGAAGGGAGGAGGAGGGAGGAGGTAGAGGGAGGAGGAGGAGGAGGGAGGAGGATAGAGGAGGAGGGATGTGGAGGAAGAGGGAGGAGGAAGAATGTGAAGGGAGGAGGAGGGAGGAGGTAGAGAGAGGAGGAGGAGGGAGGAGGAGGGATGAGGAGGAGAGGGAGGAGGAGGGGGAGGAGGGGGAGGAGGAGGGAGGAAGAAGGAGGAGGGAGGAAGACGGATGAGGGGAGGAGGGAGGGGTAGGAGGGGAGGAGGAGAAGGGAGGAGAAGGGAGGAGGAGAGGGAGCAGGAGGAAGGAGGAGGGAGGAGGAGGAGGAAGAGGGAGGAGGAGGGAGGAGGAAGAGAGAGGAGGGAGGAGGAAGAGAGAGGAGGGAGGAGGAGGGAGGAAGAGATAGGCGGAGAGAGGAGGAGGAGGGAGGAGGAGAACGTAGGTGGGGGAGGATGAGGAGGGAGGAGGGAGAGGGAGGAGGAGGGAGGAGGAGGAGAGAGGAGGAGGGAGGAGGTGGAGGGAGAAGGAGGAGGGAGGAAGAGGTAGAAGGAGGAGGGAGAAGGAGGGAGGAGGAGACAGGAGGAATAGGAGGGAGGAGGAGGGATTAGGAAGAGGAGGGAGGAGTAGGGTGGAGGAGGAGGGGGAGGAGGAGGGAGGAGGAAGAGGGAGAAGGAGGGAGGAGGAGAGAGGAGGAGGAGGAGGAGGAGAAGGGAGTAGGAGGAGGGAGAGGGAGGAGGAGGGAGGAGGAGGAGAGAGTAGGCGGAGGGAGGAGGCGGAGGGAGCAGGAAGAGGGAGGAAGAGGGAGGAGGAAGAGGGAGAAGGAGGGAGGAGAAGGAGGAGGGAGGAGGAAGGAGGAGTAGAGAGTGGGAGGAGGGAGGAGGCGGAGGGAGGAAGAGGGAGGAGGAAGATGGAGAAGGGAGGAGGAGGGAGGAGGTAGTAGGATGATTGATTGCCATCCCACCAGGTTAATATGTTATCGCGGACCTCAGAGAGAAGTGTCTATGTAGAAGACCATTTCCTGGACGTACGTATTTTGGGAGGGGGAGGAGGGAGGAGGGAGGAGGAGGAAGAAGAAAAAAAACTACGACAGTTGGCATCTCTGGAATGAAAGGAAGGCGTGTAGAAAATTTCATCTCAATCGGATGGGCCGTTCGCGAGCGCATAAAGGACATACATACATACAGAGATACATAAATACATACGCAAATACGCACATCCTAATTTATATATAAGATATATATACGGAAACTGACAGGGAGTAAATTTACTTCTGTGTTTTTGTCATTCTCTGTAACTTTTATTTCTAAAGCCAATATCACACTTACAACGCAACAATGTGTACCAACGGGAAAAGATGAAGGTGGACGAACAGGATTAACAAGTTTAAGTCACCGGTTTGTGAAACAGGCCAAATCTCACTGATGTCAAACGACTTTTTATGTTCAGCTTTTCGTCATTGTTCAGTTTTTTTTTTTTTTTTAAACGTTCGCGTTTCACATCGCCAAAAACCACCAACCAACCCTTCAATATTTGCTTCATTTCTGGTACCTAATTTTATGTTATGTGTTTGTTGTTTGTCCATCAAGAATGATGATGACCATTCATTTCATCCAGTGGGGTTGAAGGTATCGAGCCGTGGGTTCTAAGATGGCTGATAAGGCCTATTTTGGCTCGAAATGTTCTTTGACAATGTGGGCACGGAACGCTTGACGTTTCTGGAGGAGGATTTCCTGCAGTGGTTTTTCTGTCCTGCCTTTTCTTTACAGCTCTTGCAGTCCTGGTTGCCCCACATATGACTGCACCCTTGCGTAATGATGCACGCCACGAATTTCGGTCTCTGGTTGCAGCCTCCCAGGTGTCATGATGAATTCCAAAAGCCTTCAGTGAAATTTTCAGAGTGTCTTTAACGCGTTTCCTCGGGCCACCTTGGGAGCGTTTACCACAACGCAGTTAGCTGTAAAAAATTCGTTTAGGGAGCCTGTGATCTGGCATGCGAGTCAAGTGACCAGCCCAGCGAATCTGATTCTTCATCACTAGAGTGTGGATACTGGGCATGGACGCTCTTTCTAGGACTTCAGTGTCTGGAATCTTGTCTTGCCATTTAATCTTCAGTAGCTTCCTTAGGCAGACTGTGTGGAAGTGGTTTAATTTCCTAGCGTGTCGCTGATAAACAGTCCAGGTTTCACAAGCATATAGCAGTGTGGATAATACAACTGCTTTGTAGACTTTTAGCTTTGTTTGCAGGCTTATTCCATTTCTGTCCCATAAGATTCTTGTACAGTCTGCCAAAGGCCGCACTGGCCTTGGAGATTCTTGCATTCACTTCGTCATCAATTGTGGCAGCTTGTGACACAGTGCTGCCAAGATAGGTGAATTTGTCCACAATACTTAGTCTATGATCATTCACTTTGATATTCGGCACAGTGTGATTATTCCCTGGAGCTGGCTGGTATATAACTACAGTCTTCTCCAAGTTGATATTGAGCCCAAAGTTGGCACAGGCATGTGAGAAAGCTGAAACATTATGTTGCATGTCCGCCTCCTCTGAGTTGGCGTACAGAGCGCAATCATCAGCAAACAGGAGCTCTCTGACGGTGTCGCTGTTAATTTTGGTTTTAGCTTTCAGCCTTCTGAGATTGAATAACTTTCCATCCATGCGGTAGTTGATGTCTATTCCAATGTCGTTGTTTGTCACTTGTCGTCCCTGGGGGGAAAGTGGAATCAACAAGCACACCTGTTAAATATCCTTTTCTCAGTTTTTGTCTGCTGCTGGATCTTTGTCTATACACCCCCCTTATTTAAAGTCTTTTGATCACTCTCTCTCTCTCTCTCTCTCTCTCTCTCTCTCTCTCTCTCTCTCTCTCTCTCTCTCTCTCTCTCCACCAGACAATATTCCTCTTCACGTTCCTTCAGCACATAACCCCACTAACACAGGCTTCGAACAACATGATAAAACATTTATTGCAGAAAACTGTCATTTGTGTGTGCGATGTATGGGTGTGGATATATGTGGTGTAATCTATCTTGAATGTGCGACAGGATATAGTCTAGGATCAGCATCACAGTTGTCATCATGATACAGCCATTCGACCTCACAAAGCACAGAACAGGAAATATCTCACCCAGTGGTGTGTCTCTCTGACTGATGCTTGATCTCTTCCCAATATATTGTGGAAACTTTTGAATAACATAGTCTCCACTGAATTATTTGGTTAGTTCGTGTCTTTAACTTCTATACATCAGATAAATTGGAATTTATTATAGTTCAGGTAATGTCTACACATCCTATCACTGGAATTTACTATAGTTCCTGTATTGACGAACCACAAAACACTGTCCAGAAATATATCGCCGACATACTGCTGTCATTCAGTTAACAAAATGTTCTGTTACACAGGGAAACTGTTCTGACGTTATAGTCTTTCCCTTTCTATTACTTTTAGTGTGAACATTAGGGTTATCAGTTCTTTTATTAGTTGAAATATATTATGCTGTAAGTCTCGCTTATCGTGACTGCGTTCTTATTTTACTTTCGTTTAAGAATGGTCTGACCTTTTATATTTATGAGACAAAACTCAAAGCTTGATGTCCGTTAGCACTGCACCAGAGTAAGACCCATTGCTTCTTCTCAGACTGGTAAATACTTTCAGTTTCAAGTGCCGGAAACCTGTCGAAGAAACAACACCCAGTGAGAGAAACTCAACTCCTAACCATTCCATGTGAATGTAGGTCTAAGGCCATATTCAGTCTGTAACCTCTATATCATCCTAGAGCTACACTCTTGCATCAGACAGAGTAGTTCAGCACACTACCCTATACAAGGTAAAAGAAAGAAACGCTAAAGGAAACGCACATAAATCCCAGTAGACTCCCCTACCATAGTATCCTAGCATTGACTTATACTTTAACTCCCCACTCAATCTCAATCCTGCTGAATATCGTCTCATGTCATTTTACTCATCCTACCGACTGTAAGGACACCCCACTCGTCACAGCTTAAGTCACTCTTCAGCCTAATACTGTCGACACTCTATAATACGGTTACACAAGCAAGTTCACTATGCTAGAGTTCTAATTTACATCCATATATAATCACCTTATTTAATCTATTTCAGTCCTAGAAGTAAACCACATAGTCCCATAAAGGAAAAGTGCCTAGACTTTGTGATATTATTTTCTATTTCGGCACTGAAATAAATCCACACTCCAGCCGGTGTTAAGTCCAACTGTAAACTGATTTTAAAACGTTAATTTCAGCCAACATATAATTTGTCTGTACTACGTCACTTGTTTTGCTCTCAACCAAGCAGCCCCTGCTCTGTTCTCGTCTTTTGATCCTCGTACAACAACATCCCAACTCGTCTTCTTTGATATAAACGATCTTTCTGGACATCGATGATTATCCTTTGATCTCGACTAGTTTAGATCGTTTCTTCCGTGGCTCACGGGAACTTAGTTCACCGTCTTCAATCGTTCCGATCTCGTTTAATCGGAGTCCCCCGTTTTCACATCAAACAAAATGTAGCGGTATAAACCGCCGCTTTCTGTCCTTTGAACATTTCGGATCGTTGACCTCTAGTATCGTGACATTGTTCTCGAAGGCATTCGTCAACATAGCTGAAAACATGAGGCTGAACAGTGTTGGTGCCAGGACACATCCTTGCTTCACTCCATTGGTGATAGGAAAGGGCTCAGACAGTTCACCATTTTCCTGTACTCTTGTCTGCATGCCATCATGAAATAGCCGCACTATTTGGACAAACTTTCGTGGACAGCCATATTTTGCCATAATCTTCCACAGTCCTTCTCTGTCGACTGTATCAAAAGTCTTGGTAAGGTCAATTAAAGTGGAGAACATTTAGCAATTATGTTCCTGTCATTTCTCTTGCAGCTGCCTTCCAGATAAGATCATGTCAACAGTTCCACGTTCTTTTCTTATACAGATGTAGTCCCTTATTGACGACTTCTTAACAAAGAAACCACAACTCGAACCTGTCACATCCACAAAACGCCTAGGGCACCAACTAGACCAGGTAGACACTAATGATAGCCCTCCGCAGTTCCTATGATCATATAGACATCCCCCCCCCCAACACTACCTCTCATTGCTAAACATAGCGTCAAGCTGCCGACTATCACAACTAATTAACAAAACTAGTATTTCCACCACCCTACCACCTCATGATGATAGTGTTACTGCAACAATAATAACCTTCATTTTATATTTTCACAATATCCATAACCGGAATAACACTGGTGACGTCGAGTCATATGCCACTGTGGTCAGTTCTCGATGACGATCCTAGTGGTCAGTTCCCAATGACAGGTCGTGTGTTCACTCGTTGATGGACGGACACCACCTCTCCATCTCTCAGTAGACCCAGACTTTCCGGCCAAGATATCGATCTTAACATGCCAAGGAGATGAAAAAATGAGGTGCGGAGACCTCATACCCTCCAACCCTTAAACTTGAAGTTTCCCACCAATATCATCGACCTTACCAAGGCACAGACATGCCTATGACATACGGAGGAGCTCGAACCTCAAACGACGCCTACGGTACCACCTAGCACAGTTACACACTCGATCAACACCACATTATCCCACCACACAGTGAATTTCCAACCTTTTGCATTTTAGGGAACCAAATAGACATCTCAATTACACATTGGTGTACACCCCCTACGACCAACTAGACACCCCATACGCTGCCGACTGGTAACCTTATCAACTAAAAAGCACCGAGATTTAAACCTGTCACCTCCACATAGTGTCTATCACCTCTTGTTTGTATCCCTAAACATAACACTACTGACAAACATAAACACCACACCAGCTGTAATCATCACAACTAATTAACAAAAATATAACCAATATTTCTTCTACCCTTCGACCTCCTCACTGAGACTCGAACCCGACACTCACGACGACATGGAGGGCCATCTTTACTTGTTTCTTTAAGATTTTCCCTTTAATGATCTGAAACTGTATGATGACAGTGGCACGGAAGCACTTATCTAGATAGACCCCCACTCACCCACCCCTTAACAACGAGTATCCCTAAGCCATACCCACCACAACTAGTACTATCCTACCTACCAATGGCACGTATTTTATTGGGTTTGACCCCTCCCGTCCGACACGCCCCACCACCTTGTCGCCCGACCACCCCACACGACTCATTCATAACAGTGAAGACACGCCCGTTGATTATTCATATACACATGAGGGCAATATCGACTTTTTTGGGTCACAGATATGAGCTTAACAAAGATTCGTAACACGCGACACCAATAGATTATGCATAAATTACACCAGCTCGGTGGATAATGAATTCTCACATACCCCCCCCCCCTTTCAAAAACAAGCCAAATATACAACTACAAAGTCTCCTTTACGTCACTATAACCCTCACCCACCACCGAACACCACGCCAACACCTGCTCCCCACCACATCCAACCACACCGCCGATTTGGGGGTCCGTTTCCATCTTCCCTTACTACTGCTGATATCCGTGATCCAGTTTTCTTCGATGTTAATGTCTTGTACAATGTCCACGTGTTTCTTCTTCTTGATCTGTGGTATGCTTACAATTTTCTGTCACATTTAAGTATAATTAACAGCCCCGATTTTCCTCATTACAGACTGCGAAATCATTGTTTTGCCACAGGACAAAAATGGATGTTCTCCAATGTTTGCCTTTTTTTGCGCTCGCTCGCTTTAATCTCAAGCGTGGTTCATACACATTACTTCTAGTAGTGCTGAAATGAACTTTGTTTGCTTGAACTTGTTTGTTCCATAAGCTCTCAATATATTTTACCCTTGCATAGTTAAGGTCAATCTTCTTCTGACTTCTTTTAAACAGTCTGCACTTATGTTGATTGCGGAGCGCTTGTGTTAGTCTGTGACACTTTCTGTTTCTGAA
>OY992878.1:102411733-102439233 GCA_963921405.1 Cepaea hortensis | reverse complement strand
GTCTCTGTAGCTATCTTGATTGCCTCAATTTCAGCATCATATTTATGGCAGTACTTTCCTGTTGGAACTCTTGCCGTGTCCCTAGTATTATTTTGGGTATTCTATATACACTCCTGCTCCTCCATTTCGAACAGCATTTTGTGCTGACCCATCTGTGTAGACTCGGATACAGAGATCCTGTGGGTATTCGTCATCAAGGAAGCTGAGAGTGGCTGTTCTGTGCTGTACACTGTTCTGTTCTTCCTTGTCAAATATTCCTCTCACTTTTGTCTGGATTTGTAGCGATAGTCTATGTTCATCTTTCCACGGGGTTCGCTCTGGAATTGTTGTCAGGGGGATACCAATTGTGGGAAGATCGATGGTTTCTCTGCAGAGTCGTTTAGCCTGGTGGATGAAACTACTTCTTTTCAACCGCCCCATAGCTAAGCTTTCAAATCGGTTCTTCATAGGGTGGCCTGGCAAGCTGAGGAACTTTTCTGCTCTTATTAGTGTTTTTGTATCTCTGCGTTCTCTTAGAGCTTGTGTCATCCCCATTTTCTCCATTGCTACTATAGGGGTTGATCTCATCCCTCCTGTGACGACTCTAAGAGCTTGATTTTGCACCTTGTCCAGCTCCTGTAATCTGGTTTATATCTAACTCCCCCAGTTATCCCAGAGGTTACAGCAGTAATGCAGCAATATTACCATAGAGATGATTCATGAAATAAAAACGATAATTAATTAAGACACATCTCGATACTGTGTGTTCTGGATCAATTCTACTGATGAAATACCTCTATGTCAGCACATTAGACAAACACGTATCATTCCTCTGTCAGCCTTTGCCACCGTTGATCTTTACAATCACCATGACGTGTCCCATTCCTTTTATTTAATTACTAGCTGACACGGCCCGGCTTCGCCCAGACTCTGGTGGGGAGCATCTCATTTAATTCATATAAGTAGTCATATAAGCTCCCGTTCCCGACTGTCTGTCTGTCTGTCTGTCTATCTATCTGTCTGTCTGTCTGTCTGTCTGTCTGACCCGGCCCAGCCCATGGTGGAGAGCATCTCATTTAAATCATATAAGTAGTCATATAAGATCCCGTTCCCGACTATCTGTATGTCTGTCTGTCTTGGGTAAATGGAGGAGGGAGGAGGAAGAGGGAGGTGGAGGAGGGAAGAGGAGGGAGGAGGAGGGAGGAGGAGACAGGAGGAATAGGAGGGAGGAGGAGGGATTAGGAAGAGGAGGGAGGAGTAGGGTGGAGGAGGAGGGGGAGGAGGAGGGAGGAGGAAGAGGGAGAAGGAGGGAGGAGGAGATCGCAGGAGGAGGAGGATGAGGAGAGGGAGGAGGAGGAGGGAGGGGGAGGAGGAGGGAGGAGGAGGAGAGAGTAGGCGGAGGGAGGAGGCGGAGGGAGCAGGAAGAGGGAGGAAGAGGGAGGAGGAGGAGGGAGGAGAAGGAAGAGGGAGGAGTAGAGAGCGGGAGGAGGGAGGAGGCGGAGGGAGGAAGAGGGAGGAGGAAGAGGGAGAAGGAGGAGGGAGGAGAAGGAGGGAAGAGGATGAGAGGGAGGAGGAGGAAGAGGGAGGAGGAGGAATGTGAAGGGAGGAGGAGGGAGGAGGTAGAGGGAGGAGGAGGAGGAGGGAGGAGGATAGAGGAGGAGGAGGGATGTGGAGGAAGAGGGAGGAGGAGGAATGTGAAGGGAGGAGGAGGGAGGAGGTAGAGAGAGGAGGAGGAGGGAGGAGGAGGGATGAGGAGGAGAGGGAGGAGGAGGGGGAGGAGGGGGAGGAGGAGGGAGGAAGAAGGAGGAGGGAGGAAGACGGATGAGGGGGAGGAGGGAGGGGTAGGAGGGGGAGGAGGAGAAGGGAGGAGAAGGGAGGAGGAGGAGGGAGCAGGAGGAAGGAGGAGGGAGGAGGAGGAGGAAGAGGGAGGAGGAGGGAGGAGGAAGAGAGAGGAGGGAGGAGGAAGAGAGAGGAGGGAGGAGGAGGGAGGAAGAGATAGGCGGAGAGAGGAGGAGGAGGGAGGAGGAGAACGTAGGTGGGGGCGGATGAGGAGGGAGGAGGGAGAGGGAGGAGGAGGGAGGAGGAGGAGAGAGGAGGAGGGAGGAGGTGGAGGGAGAAGGAGGAGGGAGGAAGAGGTAGAAGGAGGAGGGAGAAGGAGGGAGGAGGAGACAGGAGGAATAGGAGGGAGGAGGAGGGATTAGGAAGAGGAGGGAGGAGTAGGGTGGAGGAGGAGGGGGAGGAGGAGGGAGGAGGAAGAGGGAGAAGGAGGGAGGAGAGAGAGAGGAGGAGGAGGAGGAGGAGGAGAAGGGAGTAGGAGGAGGGAGAGGGAGGAGGAGGGAGGAGGAGGAGAGAGTAGGCGGAGGGAGGAGGCGGAGGGAGCAGGAAGAGGGAGGAAGAGGGAGGAGGAAGAGGGAGAAGGAGGGAGGAGAAGGAGGAGGGAGGAGGAAGGAGGAGTAGAGAGTGGGAGGAGGGAGGAGGCGGAGGGAGGAAGAGGGAGGAGGAAGAGGGAGAAGGGAGGAGGAGGGAGGAGGTAGTAGGATGATTGATTGCCATCCCACCAGGTTAATATGTTATCGCGGACCTCAGAGAGAAGTGTCTATGTAGAAGACCATTTCCTGGACGTACGTATTTTGGGAGGGGGAGGAGGGAGGAGGGAGGAGGAGGAAGAAGAAAAAAAAACTACGACAGTTGGCATCTCTGGAATGAAAGGAAGGCGTGTAGAAAATTTCATCTCAATCGGATGGGCCGTTCGCGAGCGCATAAAGGACATACATACATACAGAGATACATAAATACATACGCAAATGCGCACATCCTAATTTATATATAAGATATGGCTAAAGATTATCGTTTGTCTCTCCACCGTCATACACCAGAACAAGTTCTATATCAGATTGCATTATTCACACATTATAAATAGTTGTTGTTTCTGTCAATGAATCCTATATTTTCTGTGGTAAACATTATCCAGCAACTAAGTTTCAGCAATTGTGAATATATTTTTTTTCAAAACAATAAGGGTAACTTTTTGGATGTCTGAGTGGTGTTGATTAGCCACAAGGAACATCAGCTCTTCAAGATTATATTTAGCATCAAGCTGATCAATCCAAGCCTGGCTCACCATCAAAATGACATGAGATACATTATAACAATATTCTTAACAAAATCTGCTACATTATCGGTAACATTTGGACCTTTTATGGATAAGATGACATGCCACCACATACTAAAAGTGTACGCAATGATATGGTATAAAGATGTGATAGCGCCAGACCAACGAATTTTGATTTGGTCTATCTCGAGTTAAAAACCTGGCCACGCTGGAAACGCCACTTGAAACAAAGACCCGAGGCCATTTTTCCTTGTAGCAGCCAGCTCGGTGTGTGAAGCAGGTGCTGGGGCCCTGTGTAGTTTGTGGCCAGCCCGCCTTGAGACGAGATATGTGGGGTTTCCCATCTGTTCATCAGTGAACAACATATGTCAGAGGAGAAAGCCGTGAGTTTAAAATGTTTAATTTAATAAATATTTGTTGAATCGCAGCACCCGCCAGTTTACCAACCCTAAAGTGTTTACATGGTGGAACAGGCGTGGGTGAAAAGAATTGCTAGTTAGGTGAGCTTGAAGGAACAAAGAAATATAAATAGATAATATGAATAAGTGCTATTGAAATGAAGCGTAAGATAGCAAAACTTATAACCGGTGTATGATAGGAAGAATGGTGGGGAACAGAGCGCACAACTGTACATTTGCTGTCCACTCACAAATAATATTACACTGATTGTGTTGGGCCTTGAATAACACTTATTGGTCATTAGTGTGTAATAATGACATAATATATATAATACACTGTTTATTATATTAGTACTGATGTTCTGTATCCTGCCATGGACATTGTTGTGTTTGGATCCTGTCTCATATGAATGAGGCACTCTGGCCACTATTTGGAGTACTTTCACTTAGTAATATTGTGTGTTTATTTTATGAGCTATCTTAGGGGCATCAGAGAGTCCCTAAATGAGTTCCTGTGTAATAAATGTTTATCTTTATCTTTAACTTTCTGTGAATGTTGTGATTCTTCTATGTGTAAGGTTACATTGTCACATTCTACAAATATGGTGTTTCCACATTGTATGTAGGTCTGTTGCTTTTCATAGTTAGACATGTTTTGCTTGCTGGTTGTTAGTTTGTAATGCTAATCAGATGCTGTAACTTGCACAGTATCATATTAGTGCTGGTACTCTTCATGCAAACTGGGACATTGTTGAGGTAGTTGTCCAGTGAAGTCCCTATGTTGAGGTAACTTAGTGTCTGATGGTGGCAGAGTTCATAATGTTGTGTATTGTTGCATAGGAGTAAAGTGTACTATCAGATGTGGAGCACAGGAGTTCAACCTGTCAATATATGTTTTATATTAGGGAAAAGAGTACGGTGTGTTAGCAAAACAGTTACCGGTGTGCGTAACAGTGGATAGGGAATTGTTGAGCATTAGGCTGAGAATATAGTAGGTAGTGTTTAGTTGTGACAATATCTTGGGTTGAACATTGATAGTGTTCCATGAACTTGTGGTCTATTGGAAATACTGTGTTGTCCTGTGTTACCGGTGACTTGGTACAAATTAATGTATAAAATACTCTGTAAGGTGTGGACAGGGAACTGATTATGGGTTCCTTGGTAAATGTAGCTATTTTGGTAGGCAGGGAAGGTAACCCAATTTGTCAGCACACAGATGTCATTCTGGTGTGTGTTAACTAAATCAGTGTTGAGATGTTGTGATTGCTTGCAGTGTCTGATGTTTGTTAGCCAAATCAGTGTTGAGATGTTGCATTTGCTTGTGATGTCTGGGGTAAGTGAATGTTGAGCTGTAGGGGAAGGTGGAGCAGATTGAGATTGTTGCATTAGAAGGTGTTTCGTCCTAGCAATATCAAGTGTAATCTCATGACAGCAGTGGCACAATTGGAGGAGACAAAGTGGGTGATCTGATGATGCAACATTGATTATTTTATTTAACAATTAGAGATGCAGTCATCTTGAAGAAGGAGGTAGCAAAGAATGACCATGACAGACAGCAAGGGTTACCTCAGAATAGCAAAATGGATAATTAGATGCGGGGCAGTTATGATCTATGGGTTAATTCAAATGTTATGTTGCATGTGCTCATTGGTTCATGTGTTTAATATGTTGTCTTTACCATGATAATCATAGATTGTGTTTTCCACTGTTACAGGAGCGGCTGACTAGTTAGTGTCAGCAGGCCTGGGTTCTTGGTGGGATAGTCAATTGTGTCACAACTTTGCGTTTATGTCGTGTCTTGGGGTTTATGTTGTGTAACCTATGTTTTTGTAGTGCCTTATTGTCTGTGCAGTGTTGCTTGTGTCAAGGTTCTTTATTGTGTCAGTCTAACCATCTATTGCTTGGAGCACCTGTGTTGTGGTACTTGGTGTACCCTGTTGTCTTAAGTGGTGTTGATTGGTTGGGGGTTACCTACCGTTGTTGTTTGATATATACAGTTGTCTGTTGTATCTGTTATTGCAATATGTTATCAAACATGTTCAGCTAGAGGAGATAAATAAAGAGCTATTTTTGTACTGTCTTTAATTTGTTTGTTTAGTCTCTTTTTGTTTTTACAACCACTATTTCTACCACAATCTAACACCTTAATTCATTGCTTGGGCTTTAACATGGTGTTTCCTGTGTGAACATCTATAAAATAGTTTCTGCCTCTGCCTGAGATCTCGTATATCTTCTTATCTAATTACTATCCTTTTTTTTTTTGTCGGTTGAGGCGGTATGAGGTTCTCTCTCTTTTCACTATTTTTCTTCTTTGGCCGTAACGAAGTCAGAACTACTCTTTACCTCTTAGCACCGTAGTGAAGGAAGCATCAGTCTTTATGATTGCTTGCTTGCTTGCTTGTGTTCGTTGGCTTGAGCTCCAACGCGAAGTCCTGTATGTCGGATGAAGGCATCCTGTTGTCCAACATCAGTGTGATGTCATACGGGACCTGAGGTTTGCGTGAGTATCCGTTGTCTCATGTCTGGCTTATTGGTGTGCAGACTGGTGGTTCCTCGCCGTACAGGCAGACACTCTCCGACTTCGGAGGAATCAGCGATCCTATTGACTTTAGCCAGGACCCCGAAGTGATCTGTTGCCCAGGACGCTCGACGAGGACGCGTCAATAGGTCTTGGCCAGTATATAACCCGGCCCTGGTGCCTTGGAAACACCTCTGCGTCCCTCTTTATGATTGTCTCCCTTTGTCTATTACCATCGACTACAAAATGTCGACCCCGACGAGATCTAGTAGCAGCCTTTGAATTGTTCTGTTAGAATTGTTTTAGTATCTAGTGATTGTTTTGTGTGATAGGTCAGTGTTTATGTTTGTGGTGTCCATTGTCTTTGAGTTGTGACATTAGAACCCAGGTTTGCTGCTGAGATCCCCCGGGCATTGCTGCATGAGAGAGGAGTCCCCTGTATGGTGAGTGGGCTCAAGATATATTGTCTCCTAGTACACCTCCACTGTATTTTATCCAGAGCAAAGATGGTACTGTCTTCAACGTTAGGGACCGTAGTTCCCCTCCCAGTTGGCGCCCCTGACGTCACAGGGCCCATTGGTGAAGTCAGGTACATAGTTGCACCTGTGAAGATAGAAGTACCTTGTTTTGGCCAGCAAGGTGGGCCAACTGTTGAGAAGTATGTGAGGAAGGTGAGATCTGCCTGGAGGGCTGGTGCGGTGTGCGATGAAGATAAAGTGGACATTATTTGTGAAAGTGTTGCTCCCAGTGTGTGGGCGGAACTTGAACTTAGGTCAGCTTGTAATGACCCTGAGGAGATGCTGCAGACCATTCAGCAGGTGTATGGAGAGCAGCGCAGCATGGTGGAACTTGCTGCAGCTTTCTTCCAAGTGAAACAAGATGCTGGGGAATCCATCATGGATTTCTCTCACCGGGTCCACAAAGCCTTTCGTTTGGTGCTGGAAGCACAGAGAAAGAGGGGCATGGTTGCTTGGGATCCAGTGATCCTAAGAGACTGGTTTGTTGCAAAACTACATAATGTTCTCAGCAGGAGGATGGCGGAGGAGAGGATATTGCATAATCCTTCAGTGACTCTCCTCGGTGTTAGAGACTTGGCCATGCGATGGGCTGATGTGTCATTAGCTCCAGAAGTCTGTGCATACAAATATGTAGAACCTCAAGATTACAGTTCAAAGAGGTGGCCTAATGCCAGTGGTGAGTGTCAAGGGGTCCGCCATGATGATGTGGTGGTGCAGAAGCTTCAAGCTGAGCTAGGGCGGATGAGAGCCTTAGCTGATTCGTTGCTGCAGCCCAAGGTGAGGTGCAATGTTTGTAGAAGCCGCACCCACCTCCAGAACAGGTGTCCGAAGAGAGGGGTTAGTGTTATTCAGAACCCCTCTGGAGTGACGTGTAGCAAAGTATTTGCAAGCGTAAGCCACCGAGACCAGCAGGGCCTTAAGCGACAACAGAGTCCGCCCCAGGTTGATTCTTCTAAAGGATCAGCCCCAGCAGTTCAGGTGGGTGCATTGTCAACTTCTGATAGCCGGATGGTTATGCGTGGCAACCATAGAAATTTCTTTCGCAGGAAGAGGCGGAGGAGGGGACGAGGGAAGTCTCCTGGTGTCAGTGTGGTCGACCAGTTAGGTGTTAGAAATGTGACAGGTGGACCGTGTATTGTGACTGGTGTGAGGCAAAATTTTCTGCATACCGATATGTCAACTCGTGACTTTGTGCAAAAGGGGATTGTGAAAGACCACCAGCAAGATCTTTTGCCCGTTAGACATGATTGTGAAAGATAGAGACTGTTTTCATCTGTTTAGGAATTCCAGTCTTTTGGATTGACAGCCTTAGTGTAGTTAGTTAATTAGCAGTTATGTTTTGCTGTTTTTATATATTATAATTGCAGGTAGATGGTGTCATGTGATGACATGTTTTTCTTTTAGAGTGCAAGAAATGGGTGGCTCTTTAGGTGATGTGGTGCTGCCATTACCATCATATCCAGTTGGGAATCAAACTTCAGGTTTCATGTATGGTGTAAAAATATTTGATTTTAGGGTAGGTTTTTACAGGAAATCTCAACTGACTGGATGCTGGTGTGGGATATTGAGATAACAGTGTTTTGTTGACCCTGTATGGGGTGTTCCTTTGTGTTTATATCCAGGTTATAGGTGTATCAAGTTGTTGATGGAATCAGCGAGGTTTTTTTTAGTTGTTGACATGATTATTGAGTTTGGGTGCACGTCTAGGTATATATTTATGAGATTGTTGTCCCCATGTAGTAACTGCTTTTGTCATTTTGATGACTGTTTATGTGTAAATGTCAATAATTGCTCGCTTGATGACTGATTTTTATTTTTGTGGTCACTGAAAAAAAATATTTTTTTGGGGGGACTTGGCATTATTTTTAAAGATAGAGTTAGGGTGAGGATATAAAATAGTCTAGTCTTTTGTCGGGACGACAAAAAAAGTAAGGGGTTGGATATGTGATAGCGCCAGACCAACGAATTTTGGTTTGGTCTATCTAGAGTTAAAAACCTGGCCACGCCGGAAACGCCACTTGAAACAAAGACCCGAGGCCATTTGTCCTTGTAGCAGCCAGCTCGGTGTGTGAAGCAGGTGCTGTGGCCCTGTGTAGTTTGTGGCCAGCCCGCCTTGAGACGAGATATGTGGGGTTTCCCATCTGTTCATCAGTGAACAACATATGTCAGAGGAGAAAGCCGTGAGTTTAAAATGTTTAATTTAATAAATATTTGTTGAATCGCAGCACCCGCCAGTTTACCAACTTGAAAGTGTTTACATGGTGGAACAGGCGTGGGTGAAAAGAATTGCTAGTTAGGTGAGCTTGAAGGAACAAAGAAATATAAATAGATAATATGAATAAGTGCTATTGAAATGAAGCGTAAGATAGCAAAACTTATAACCGGTGTATGATAGGAAGAATGGTGGGGAACAGAGCGCACAACTGTACATTTGCTGTCCACTCACAAATAATATTACACTGATTGTGTTGGGCCTTGAATAACACTTATTGGTCATTAGTGTGTAATAATGACATAATATATATAATACACTGTTTATTATATTAGTACTGATGTTCTGTATCCTGCCATGGACATTGTTGTGTTTGGATCCTGTCTCATATGAATGAGGCACTCTGGCCACTATTTGGTGTACTTTCACTTAGTAATATTGTGTGTTTATTTTATGAGCTATCTTAGGGGCATCAGAGAGTCCCTAAATGAGTTCCTGTGTAATAAATGTTTATCTTTATCTTTAACTTTCTGTGAATGTTGTGATTCTTCTATGTGTAAGGTTACATTGTCACATTCTACAAATATTGTGTTTCCACATTGTATGTAGGTCTGTTGCTTTTCATAGTTAGACATGTTTTGCTTGCTGGTTGTTAGTTTGTAATGCTAATCAGATGCTGTAACTTGCACAGTATCACATTAGTGCTGGTACTCTTCATGCAAACTGGGACATTGTTGAGGTAGTTGTCCAGTGAAGTCCCTATGTTGAGGTAACTTAGTGTCTGATGGTGGCAGAGTTCATAATGTTGTGTATTGTTGCATAGGAGTAAAGTGTACTATCAGATGTGGAGCACAGTAGTTCAACCTGTCAATATATGTTTTATATTAGGGAAAAGAGTACGGTGTGTTAGCAAAACAGTTACCGGTGTGCGTAACAGTGGATAGGGAATTGTTGAGCATTAGGCTGAGAATATAGTAGGTAGTGTTTAGTTGTGACAATATCTTGGGTTGAACATTGATAGTGTTTCATGAACTTGTGGTCTATTGGAAATACTGTGTTGTCCTGTGTTACCGGTGACTTGGTACAAATTAATGGATAAAATACTCTGTAAGGTGTGGACAGGGAACTGATTATGGGTTCCTTGGTAAATGTAGCTATTTTGGTAGGCAGGGAAGGTAACCCAATTTGTCAGCACACAGATGTCATTCTGGTGTGTGTTAACTAAATCAGTGTTGAGATGTTGTGATTGCTTGCAGTGTCTGATGTTTGTTAGCCAAATCAGTATTGAGATGTTGCATTTGCTTGTGATGTCTGGGGTAAGTGAATGTTGAGCTGTAGGGGAAGGTGGAGCAGATTGAGATTGTTGCATTAGAAGGTGTTTCGTCCTATCAATATCAAGTGTAATCTCATGACAGCAGTGGCACAACTGGAGGAGACAAAGTGGGTGATCTGATGATGCAACATTGATTATTTTATTTAACAATTAGAGATGCAGTCATCTTGAAGAAGGAGGTAGCAAAGAATGACCATGACAGACAGCAAGGGTTACCTCAGAATAGCAAAATGGATAATTAGATGCGGGGCAGTTATGATCTATGGGTTAATTCAAATGTTATATTGCATGTGCTCATTGGTTCATGTGTTTAATATGTTGTCTTTACCATGATAATCATAGATTGTGTTTTCCACTGTTACAGGAGCGGCTGACTAGTTAGTGTCAGCAGGCCTGGGTTCTTGGTGGGATAGTAAATTGTGTCACAACTCTGCGTTTATGTCGTGTCTTGGGGTTTATGTTTTGTAACCTATATTTTTGTAGTGCCTTATTGTCTGTGCAATGTTGCTTGTGTCAAGGTTCTTTATTGTGTCAGTCTAACCAGCTATTGCTTGGAGCACCTGTGTTGTGGTACTTGGTGTACCCTGTTGTCTTAAGTGGTGTTGATTGGTTGGGGGTTACCTACCGTTGTTGTTTGATATATACAGTTGTCTGTTGTATCTGTTATTGCAATGTGTTATCAAACATGTTCAGCTAGAGGAGATAAATAAAGAGCTATTTTTGTACTGTCTTTAATTTGTTTGTTTAGTCTCTTTTTGTTTTTACAACCACTATTTCTACCACAATCTAACACCTTAATTCATTGCTTGGGCTTTAACATGGTGTTTCCTGTGTGAACATCTATAAAATAGTTTCTGCCTCTGCCTGAGATCTCGTATATCTTCTTATCTAATTACTATCCTTTTTTTTTTGTCGGTTGAGGCGGTGTGAGGTTCTCTCTCTTTTCACTATTTTTCTTCTTTGGCCGTAACGAAGTCAGAACTACTCTTTACCTCTTAGCACCGTAGTGAAGGAAGCATCAGTCTTTATGATTGTCTCCCTTTGTCTTTTACCATCGACTACAAAGAGAAGGAAAATAGTAATGAATTCAACAGGCATGACATTAGTGGTCTCAATCAGGTGCTAGCATACTAAGTGATTCGATGCATTTGGTCTGAAAATTGAAGTCAAGCTTAGCTAGCAGATTCTCTGCATCTGACCACAATTCTCAGAGTTACATATATCTTCAGATCAGAGCATATGAGAGTCGTTGGTAATCGCATAACTGATGTGCTATCTGGTTAAACAAACAAACAAAAAAAGAGAGTAATGGAAAAAGAGCCCTGTTCACTCTATTAGGTTTTTAAGTTGTTTTTTATGCATATCCTTAAAAGGAAATTTTTTTTTTTTTTTTTTTTTTTTTAAGCATATCCTTTACAGGACATTGCTGTCAACATCATCATCTTTCAGCTGATTGTTGATTTCTTGGCAAGATTACGCTCAAAAGAGTATACGAGATTACGGAGAAAAGTCGCTAACCTCTAGGCAAGGAAGCCGGCATTAGGTCTATACGGTCAGTTACAAATGCAACCCCTTCAGGCCACGAGGCGTATTGGGTATATGGCGGTAGATCCAAATTTGAGACCACTCAACACCATATCGGCGATGCGATCAATGGCACTCCTTTACTTCCCAGCACATGTTCTGGTGTCCATTTTAAGCTGCGTCGACCAGGTCTCATCTCATCTCATCATTTTCCTCTTGTGCCTTGCGGCGTCGAGGTGAAGTATAAACAGCGGGAGAGTGCCCGCTTATGGGCTTCATGTATCGATATTTATTTATATGTTGACCAGGTAACAGAATGAAAGAAGTTAAAAGGCGAATATCTATTGCTCTTCAAAGACTAAAACAACTGAATAAATTGTGGAGAGGGACAGACAGAACTACAAATATTAGATTGTTAAGAGCATGCATCGTTCCCATTGCAACATACGCATGTGAGACCTGGACATTTACTAAACAAGCTGAAAAGCGCATAAATGCCTTTGAATACAAATGTTATAGACGAGTTCTACGAATATCTTGGATAAAGAAAAGAACAAATTCATCAATACTTCAAGAGCTGAATATGGTAGAATGTTGACTATTAAAGACGATAAAACAAAGAAAATTGAAATATTTTTGTCACTTGAACCCTCAGGAAAGTTTACAGAGAACAACAATAGAGGAGTATATACCTGGAAAGAGAGGAAGAGGAATGCCAAAGAGAAGATGGATGTAAGATGTGGCGGGTGATCTTCAGATGGATGTATCGGATGCGGGACATCTTGCTTATGACCGAGAGGTTTTCCGGAAGGTTGTTATGGGAGCGAGGTTCTGCAAAGGACATGCTACTGAATGAATGAATGAACCTCCAGGTAACTCGGGTAAATTCAAACAATACCCGCCTTGAAGTGGCTTCGAACACAAGAATTGCCTTGGCCTCTGCGCTGCGGTGGCTCCCACTTAACGTTAAACTTTTTTTAAAATTCGCATATCCTTTACAGGACATCGCTGTCAACAGCAGCATCTTTCAGCTGTCTGTTGATTTCTTGGCAAGATTACGCTCAGTAGTTTGCCATTGCTTTCTGAGCGGCCGGCTCAGTTATCCCACAAGTCACCAGCGGGGGACGAACCGCTCCCAGCTCGCTCCCGCTACGAGACTCTGCGTGACAAACGGGATTACGGAGAAAGTGTTGTAACCCCTCAGCCAGAGAGACCGGCAACGTTAAACTTACAGTGGTTTAATAAAACACAGCTGGTGTGCAGAATACATAACAATTTCCCATTGATACTGACACAACTAAAGAAAACGTGTCAAAGAATATGAGTACAACAATGAGACAACATATAGCATGGAGAATTAAAGAGTAGAATCATTGTCGCCTTGTAACGATTGGTTTATTCGAACCAGTAATACAGTCTCACAGTCAGGCCAGCATTTTGTCCGACCTGGTATTGGTTTAAGAATTCAATATATTTGTAGTCTGCATCCTAGCTGGAGCGCCATTACAGCGTTAAACGTTGGTATAATAACAGGTTACTTGAGGACGTGTCCTCTGACGCTTTTGTTGTATTTGGATTTGATCGGTGAAAACCAGACTCCACAATTACAACACGAGATTCCCTGCTGCTATATTATGGAGGATTTAATGTTAAAAAAATGTTTCCGAAGTCACTGGGAATTAGCGACTCGCAGTTTTACTCAAGAAAAACAGCTGCGACCACTGCTTTCAGACATGTTTATGTGTAATCGTAGAGAAATTACACGGGGGGGGGGGGGGGGGGGGACTTTTCTTTTTCGGTTTATTTCACAGACAGCGAGGCATGTGATCGCTTAATAAAAATCCAAGCAAGTTTTGCTCACATTATAAGAGATTTAGTTGAATGGATTTAATGGACGGAGATCTAGTTCAAAACACGAAGGATCGGCAATGCAGTGGAATCTGCCCAAGCATGACTAAACTGAAGAAAGTCATAGAACACACCCAGCGAATTGACTGGGGTTCGGTCACCGTGACAGAGCTCAGCTATGGTCGAAGGCCAGGGAACCCGGGAAGGCATAGACGTGCTGGTTCGGGAGATCGAGAAGAATAGGATGAAAAAAGAGAGCACAAGTCAAAAGACTGCCCAACAATCGCAACACTGCTAGTGGATGTCGTGGGAAGAAGCAATGCAGAGGTCCCTGGCTTAGAAAGATGTCTTTCGCATGCCACCACTGTGCCTAAATTTCGTCGTCAGATTGCTTTACGATGCTAAACCATCAACTGCCAACATGGTCAAGTGGGGCAAATCCACTGACGCGGCATATCCCTTATGTAAAGGAAAGGGCCAAACACTAGAGCATGTGCTGTGCTGTCTGCATGCAAAATAGCCCTTTGCCGAGGCTGATTCACATGGCGCCACAATAAAGTACTCACTGTGATGGCAGCCATAGTGAATAAAGCAAGGAGGCGGGCGAATAGAGGGGCCACGACCACGCCGATGCAGATTTACTTCATCAAAGTGGGGCATTATTGTGAGAAACTTAGAAGATAGGCCACTTTCACTACATCAAATAATCGATGTCTACTTGTTCCTTTCCCTGTGAAATTGACTGTCTATATTTCCAATGTTCTCTTTTATAAAAACTTCAATATGTTTTTTAGTTGGTTTAATAGTCCTTAAAATTTACGTTCTATTGCTGTTTTCTCGAGGCCAGAAGGTTTTCCTAGACATGTATTTGGAGCAGTCTTTGAGTTTGTGATGTGCTGCCTGCGGCCCCAATGCACATGACCGATTTGCTAATCTTATAGTTTTTTTTTTTTTACATGTGGATATATAATTGATTGTGTCCTGTTCTGAGGTGCAGGATAAAGAAAATTGTGTTTTGGTCTGCCCATAAAATGGTAATCGTCTTTGTCTGGTGTTGGTGGCTTTTTGATTGATTTGATGAGTCTTCTTTTTGTGTCTGGTAAATCAGCTTGCGCTTCTGTTGCTACTTTCACTTTCGTTTCCGGGCACTCCAAGGTGAGATTTTGTACTCTGTATGGCGACCTTATACTGGCTGCCTAATTTAGATAGTAGTAGTGTCCGTAGTTCTGGCAATTCCTCAGGCTGGAGTACATCAAATACTGATTTTGCACCTGTCAATAGCTCCACAGGATGTGTACCGTGATTGGTATTCAGTTATTACTTTGTTGCTACCTTGATTGCCTGGATTCTGCACCATAGTAACGGCAGTACTTTCCTGTTGGCACTCTGGCCGTTGCAGTCGACGTGGCCGAAAGAATAAGAGCGATAAAGTTCTTTCACTTCCTGTGCCCTGATGATCGATTAGGGGATTCATTCCCTACACCGATCAGTAAAAATGAAACGTTGACTTATCGTTAAGAAAGCAATGGCAAACTACAGAACATAAAATTACTTAGAAAATCAACTTGAGTTTGATCACAAAGGCCTGCAAAGGACATACACTTTAAAATTGTGCCCGTATCCCTGGTCTTATCTATGTACACACCGTGCCGACACCAGCTCCTCCATTTCTAACAGAATTTTGTGGTGACCCATCTGTATAGACACAGACCCGGACTATTGGTATTCATTATTAAGGAAACTGAGGGTGGTTGTTCTGCATTGTAAAATGTTCTGTTCTTCCTTGTTGAATATTCCTTTCATTTTTGTCTGGATTTGTGAATGGACAGTCACATTATGTGGCAATGACAACCATTGTGACAAAGGCAGACCAGCAACCTCTCGACTGAAATGTATTAATCAACATATCGTAGACACAGGCATTCTTCTCAGCTGTTGTGTAGTGTTAGGTACGTATTACAATCTTGGCTTTACATATTAAAATGGACTGCAACATCCGATACTGAGATTGTGATTGTAGTGACACATATGTGTATATGTTTGTGTATGTCAGCACACACACACACACACACACACACACACACACACACACACACACATGATTAATAATGTCGTCTGGTCACTAAGAAGAACGAAATACCACAGTGTAATATACAAGTAAATGGGAATATTCTTCAACAAGTGAATAGGTACAATTACCTCGGAACAGTAATAACATCTGATGGGAGATGCCTTGAAGAGATTAGAACAAGAATCGCCATGGCAAAAGTAGCCTTTAGCAAGATGAAAAACATACTGACCAATAAAAAGATGTCAATTGAAACGAGAAAAAGAGTGTTGAGATGCTACATAGAACCTGTACTTTTATATGGATGTGAAGCTTGGACAATGAGCAGCCAGGCTGAAAAACATCTGATGGCTGTAGAAATGTGGTTTCTGAGGAAAATGCAAAGAATACCATGGACAGCCAGAAAGACCAATGAACAAGTCCTTCAAGAAACAAATGAAGATCGTAAACTGATCAGAGACATTAGACGTAGACAGTCACAATTTTTTGGGCATGTTATGAGAAGAAATGATTTGGAGAACTTGGTGACAACTGTAAGATCGAGGGGAACAGACCAAGGGGAAGACCTAGAAACAAGTATCTGGATGGCTTGGCCTTGTGGCATGGTCGAGACAAAAACACGGAACTGATCCACGACTCTGTTGATCGAGTGAGATGGCAGAACATGACCGCCCACGCTTACCGGCATGGCACATGATGGATGGATGGATGGTCATAATAAGGGATACTTTTTACAATAAATAATTTGGGACCGTATTTCTAACCTTTGTTTTTATTAGCTTTGCCTTGATTATGACGATTAGTCAGATATGACTGAGCTACCTTATAACAGTAGACGGTACTACCTGCTTTCTGTTAGCGCCGAACGTTGAGCGACGCTTACCAAACCCGACACTCCACATTGTGCCAACGGCTTCGGGCGGAAGAGCGCAATTGGGAGGGTACAAGCCTTACCCTGGTGCGAGGAAATGCAAGCTAAAGACAAAATGTCATGGCAGGGCAGACCAGGCCCTAAGCCTTGGTTGGCGGCTGGTCTAGGATCGAAACTCCGACAGGCGGACAGTTAGAGCATTTCTTTGCTGATCCTGCAGCTTATGCAGCTTGTCTTGTTTCAGATGTAAGGGTGTTACCTTTCCTCTGAAGTGAACTAGGCAGGCCGAAAGAGAGATCATGCTGCATGGGCAACACATGATCTCTATATTTTAGCCCAGGCTTTGTGCTACGGAGAGGCAATAACTCCATCCCTGGTCTTAACTGGTCTCGGAATCAAAGCGAGAGGCAACTGTTACGGGTTATAAGTCCCTGTCAATTGGCGTAGACATGGGGCGCCACGCGTTGCCTCTGACGGTGAGAGACACCTACAGGTGTCACTGATTAGGTATCGCCCCCGGCCAATTGGGTGCTGATCCGCCACAGCCTGCCTGCTTCAATGGGTGCTTGGGGCTAGGACAAAATCTGAATCGCAGGCTGTAAAACTAATGCACCAGGTACAAACAAAAATAAAAATAGAAACCTCAAGCTACGACTTGCAACCTAGAACGTGAGAACCATGTGTCCAGGATTTTCCACTGACTTGACCAATATTGACGATGTGAGAAAAACGGCTGTGATTGATGCCGAACACAATCGTCTTAACATTGATATTGCTGGCCTGCAGGAGACTCGCCTCGCTGAGGAAGGGTCACTCAGGGAAAACAATTACACCTTTTTTGGAAGGGTAGAGGGCAGGCAGAAAAAATGCAACACGGTGTGGGCTTTGCAGTGAAGAATTCGCTACTGGGAATTCCTCTGATGATGTGAAGGAATCGTTCTATGAGGAGTTAGACTCCGTGATCAAGGCAGTTCCAAAATCTGACTACATTTATATTCTCGGTGATTTCAATGCTCGTGTGGGCAAGGACTCGAGTTCATGGCCAGTGTGCCTTGGAAAATACAACATCGGTCGCATGAATGAAAATGGGCAAAGGCTGCTGGAGCATTGCACCAGTAATGACCTATGTATTACAAACTCCTTTTTTAAAACAAAAGAGCTGCATAAGGTCACATGGAAACATCCAAGATCCGGCCATTGGCACCAGCTGGACTTCATCATCACACGGAGACAACATCTGAACCATATATCATTGACTCGAAGTTACCACAGTGTTGACTGTGATACGGATCATTCTTTGGTTGTTGCAAGGGTTAGACTGAGACCAAAGAGAATCTACACAGCTAAACACAAATCTAGCCCCAGGAGTAATATTATTAACACTTACGATACTGAAAAGTGCTGTCAGTTTCAACAGCAACTTGAAGACGCTTTCACTGATACACCAGAAAATTGTACAGTATATGAAAAGTGGCGTCAAATTAAGGAAACTCTTTATAAAACTGCCGTAGGGGTTTAATGCACTGTGGATCATAAGATGCAGGACTGGTTTGCGGCAAACAGCGAGACTCTGCAGCCCTTGATTGATAAGAAGAAGAAAGCTCTCTTAAGAAACAAGGAAAGACCAACGCGTAACACTCTGAGTGAGCTAAGGCAAGCTAGGAAGAATGTGCAAAAGGCTGCCAGACAATGTGCAAATGATTATTGGATCAAGTTATGTGAGTTCATTCAAATCGCAAGTGATAAGGGAAACATAAGAAGCATGTATGAAGGAATAAAGAAAGCCTGTGGTCCAGTGATCAAAAGAAGTGCACCATTGAAAACCTTGACTGGAGAAATCATCACTGATAAGAAACAGCAGATGGATAGATGGGTAGAGCACTATTTGGATCTTTACTCAAGTGAGACCAAACTAGCGGATGATGCCCTCAACGCCATAGAGGCTCTACCAACTCTTGACCACCTGGACACACTTCCCACCATAACAGAAGTTAAGTGTGCTATAAATGAACTTGCATCTGGCAAGGCTCCACGTAAGGATGGGATTCCAATAGAGGTTATCAGGAGTGGGCAAGTCACACTCACTCTACAGATCCACCAGTTAACAGAGCTATGCTGGCGAGAAGGACAATTCCCACAGGATTTCAAAGATTCAAGCATCATAACACTGTACAAGAACAAGGGCGATCGGAGCGACTGCAACAACTATAGGGGTATCTCACTTCTGTGTATTGTTGGAAAGGTATTTGCCAGAATTGTTCTGCGCAGACTTCAAGTCCTAGGAGATCAAGTCTACCCCGAATCACAGTGTGGCTTTCGACAGAACCGGTCTACCATTGATATGATATTCTCATTGCGACAAATGCAAGAAAAATGCCGTGAACAGAATCAACCACTGTTTATTGCCTTCATCGACCTCACAAAGGCATTTGATTTGGTCAGTCGTGAGGGTCTGTTCAAGGCACTAAAGAAGATTGGCTACCCACCAATTCTCCTGTCCATTGTGGAATCGTTCCACACAGGCATGAAGGGTATAATCAAGTTCGATGGTGCAACTTCTGAAGAATTTGAAATCAAGAGTGAAGTTAAGCAAGGTTGTGTACTAGCTCCCACCCTCTTTGGAATATACTTTTCACTTCTACTGAAATGCCTTTCGTGATCAGGATGGTGGTATATATATTCACTCACGCTCAGATGGCGGCCTTTATAATGCTCAGAGATTGAAGGCCAAGACCAAAATTAGGAGGGTACTGATCAGAGAGAGCTAGCTCCCACCCTCTTTGGGATATACTTTTCACTTCTACTGAAATATGCCTTTCGTGATCAGGATGGTGGTATATATATTCACTCACGCTCAGATGGCGGCCTTTATAATGCTCAGAGATTGAAGGCCAAGATCAAAATCAGGAGGGTACTGATCAGAGAGTTGCTTTTTGCAGATGATGCTGCAGTTACGACCCACTCTGAGGAAGAATTGCAATGTTTACTATCTGCATTCTCCAATGTTTGTTCTGAATTTGGTTTAACAATTAGCAAAAAGAAGACACAGATTATGTCATAAGGTGCACATGGGGTACCATCAATCTTTATTGACGACGCCGAACTAGAGATGGTAGACCATTTTACATATCTAGGATCAGTGGTAAATAGCAAATTATCCCTAGATCAGGAAATCAACATCCGGATTGCTAAGGCAGCAACAACAATGAACAGGTTAAGAAAAAGAGTCTGGGAGAACAGGAAGCTTACTGCCAAAACAAAAGTCCTTGTCTATCAAGCCTGTGTCCTTAGTACTCTTCTTTATGGCAGTGAAACCTGGACAACTTACTCACACCAAGAGAAACGTTTAAACAGCTTTCATATGCGATGTCTGCGAAGAATTCTTGGTATTAAGTAGCAAGACAAAATCACAAATACTGAAGTATTGGAAAGATCAGGTTGTGTGACAGTTTATTCCATGCTCAGTCTTCGTAGACTTAGATGGATAGGACATCTTAGGAGGATGGAAGATGGTAGAATACCAAAGGACATCTTTTTTGGTGAATTACAGATGGGTAAGAGATCTCAGGGTCGGCCTCTATTACGATACAAAGATGTGTTTAAGTGGGACATGATTGATACAGGCATTGATAATGCACATTGGGAGCAAGTCGCAGCTGAACGTGTTGCATGGAGGGCAAAGATCAGAAATGGAATAAAGACAAAGGAGATAATTATTGCAGATAAGTCACACACCGAGCGTTGAGACGTAAGATGGTGCATGATGGTGGAAATGACCACGTGTTCACATGCACCCACTGTGAATGGACATTTACAGCGCAAATTGGCCTTATCAGTCACATTCGCTACCGCCACAGGTAAAAGTTATTATGTCTTTTTAAAACACAAACTATCGTCTGTCAAGACGGCAAGGTGCCAATGAGTCATTATGACGATTAGTCAGCTGGTGTTGCTAGCACTTTTGTACTCTGGTTCTCTCTCTCTCTCTCTCTCTCTCTCTCTCTCTCTCTCTCTTTCTCTCTGTCTCTCTCTTTCTCTCTCTCTCGCTCTCTTTCTCTCTGTCTCTCTCTCTCTCTCTCTCTCTCTCTCTCTCTCTCTCTCTCTCTCTCTCTCTCTCTCTCTCTCTCTCTCTCCTCCCTTTTCCCCACATTTTCAGTTCAATTATTACTATTATTGGTGGTGCTTTTTATGTTGGTTTTAATTTTTTAACACCTTGATTTGGACTTATTTTTGCTTGTAATACAGCTTTCTCTATGATTACCGGCATCCTCCGCCATCAGCTGAACACACTAGTAGTATTCATTCATTCATTCAGTAGCATGTCCTTTGCAGAACCTCACTCCCATAACAACCTTCCAGAAAACCTCTCGATCATAAGCAAGATGTCCCGCGTCTGATACACCCATCTGGAGATCATCCGCCACATCCTGCACCCATCTTTTCATTGGCCTTCCTCTTCCTCTCTTCCCAGGCATATACTCTTCCATTACTGTTCTCTCCAAACTTTCGTGACGTTTCAAGTGACCAAAATATTTCAATTTTCTTTGTTTTATCGTCTTTAATAGCCAACCTTCTTCAATATTCAACTCTTGAAGTATGGATGCATTTGTTCTTTTCTTTACCCAAGATATTTTTAGAACTCGTCTATAACATCTGTATTCAAAGGTGTTTGTGCTCTGTTCAGCTTGTTTAGTAAGTGTCCATGTCTCACAGGCGTATGTTGCAATGGGAAAGATGCATGCTCTTAAAAATCTAATTTGAGTAGTTCTGTCTGTCCCACTCCATAATTTATTCAGCTGTTTTAATCTTTGAAGAGCAATTGATAGTCGCCGTTTAATTTCTTTCATTGTGTCACCATTGTTGGTAATCAGTGACCCAAGATATTCAAAATTGTCCACCACCTCCAATTTTTCCCCATTAATGTATATTTCTTTCTCCATAGTAGTTTTATCTGTATGCATTATCTTTGTTTTTGCTATGTTAAGATAGTTATTTTCACTATTCAATTGTGTTGAGGCTATTAGGTGTTCTATGCCATTCTGTGTTGTGGATAGTAGTACTGTATCATCAGCATATCGAATCTCCGGTATATCATGACCGCCGATATTTAGGGCATCATATAGCTCCCTGTTTATATCATCTCTTACATTTCTCATTATATTTTCGGCGTACAGGTTAAACAAATAGGGTGACAGCACGCAGCCCTGACGGACTCCTTGCTTGATGTCAAACCAATCTGATGCCTCGCCATCTATTCTAACTGCTGCTTGTTGGTCTAGATAGAGCATTCTTATGAGTTGTATTACATGTGGTGGAAAGCCCATATTCCTCATGATTTCCCAAAGTTTCTGGTGTTGTACACAGTCAAATGCCTTTGAATAATCCACAAAACATGAGAATAGGTTTACATTAAATTCTCTGCACTTCTCTATTATTAAACGCATGTTGAATATGTGATCTCTTGTTCCTCTTCCTTGTCTAAATCCAGCTTGAACTACGTTAATCTCTTCTTCCATTTTCTTACGAAGTCTTCCCATTATGACTTTTAGTAGAATTTTACTTGCATGACTGATCAGGGCAACAGTTCTATAGTTGGTGCATAATTTCAGTTTGCCCTTTTTTGGTATTGGAATGAAGATAGTTCTCTTCCAATCTTTTCGCCATATACCATATTTCTAAATCTTTGTACATAATGCATGATATATGTGTATGCTTTCTTCTCCTATATTGGAAATAACAAGCTGCCATAAAGATTGATAATGAAGTAGGACAATATCAACCTATTAAGAGAGGTGTTAGGCAGGGATGTGTAATGTCTCCAGATCTTTTTTCCCTATACAGTGAAAATATTTTCAGAAATGTAGAAGACCTAAATGGAATCAGCATTGGAGGACGAAACATAAATAACATTAGATATGCAGATGATACAGTATTGATTGCAGACAATGCACAGGATCTGCAACAATTAGTAGACGCTGTTGTTGTACACAGTGAGCAGCTGGGGTTGGAATTAAATTGTAGGAAGACACAGGTTATGGTCGTCACTAGGAAGAACGAAGTACCACAATGTAATATACAAGTAAATAGGAATATTCTTCAACAAGTGAATCGGTTCAATTATCTCGGAACAGTCATAACATCTGATGGCAGATGCCTTGAAGAGATTAGAACAAGAATCGCCATTGCGAAAGTAGCCTTTAGCAAGATGAAAAACATTCTGACCAATAAAATGATGTCAATTGAAACGAGAAAAAGAGTGTTGAGGGGATACATAGAGCCTGTTCTTTTGTATGGATGTGAAACTTGGACAATGTGCAGTCAAGCTGAAAAACATCTGATGGCTGCAGAAATGTGGTTTCTGAGGAAAATGCAAAGAATACCATGGACAAATAGAAAAACCAATGACCCAGTACTACAAGAGACAAATGAAAATCGTAGATTGATTAGAGAAATTAGACGTAGGCAGTCAAAAATTTTTGGACATGTTATGAGAAGAAATGGACTGGAGAACTTAGTGACAGCTGGCAAGATCGAAGGGAACAGACCAAGAGGAAGACCGAGAGGAAATTACCTGGATGGCTTGGCCACATGGCATGGACGAGACAGGAACACTGAGCTGATCCACGACTCTGTTGATCGAGTGAAATGGCGAATCATGACCGCCCACGCTTTCCGGCATGGCACATGATTGATTGATTGATTTCTTCTCCTCCCGCTTTAATTAGTTCAGCTGGTATCTCATCACATCCAGGTGATTTACCATTCTTCAGGTTCTTTATAGCCCAAGCAATTTCATCTAATGAGGGTTCAGGTTCTGTCTCTGCTGTCATTGGCTCATGTATCTCATTCATATCCTCACTGTCACTCATATCATACATTCCACTGCAGTACTCCTGCCATCTTTCTAGAATTTGTCTAGATTCTGTTAAGGTATTTCCCATCTTGTCACAGATAACATTCAATTGAGGTTGAACATTTCTTGTCAATAACTTCATTTCTTTGAACATTTCATAATCTCTTCCAGTCTTATGATATTGCTCTATTCTGGTACAGCAATCTTGTATATATTGATTTTTGTCCTTTCTTGCGTTCTTTCTTATTTCTCAAGTTAAAGATTAATACTTCATCCTGCTGTTATCGGATTCATCTCCTTTCTGTTTCAGCTCCTGTCACGATACTAGAGGTCAACGATCCTAAATGTTCAAAGAACAGAGATCGGGGGCCTGTGCCGCGGCATTCTGTTTGTTGTGAGAGCGGGGGCCCCGATTGAACAATCGGAACGATTGAAGACCGGGAGCGAAGTCCCGTGAGTAACGGAAGATTGTCGACCGGAAAAGTTCAAAGACCAGAGATCGTCAGTCTAAACACGCTAGAACTCTTTGAATACGGGAAACTAATCGAGATCAAAGGATAATCATCGATGTCCAGAAATATCGTTTATATCAAATAAGACGTGTTGGGATGTTGTTGTACGAAGATCAAAAGACGAGAAAGGAGCAAGGGTGATTTGGTTGGAAGGAAAAACCCATGACGTCCTACAGGCGAAATTCGAGGGAATAAGAATCTAGTTTTACATTCAGTATACATGTTGGCGTGATACCGGCTGGAGTGTGGATTTATTTCAGTGCCGAAATAGAAATAAAATCACGATGTCTAGGTTGTTTGAAGACAACAGGCAATTTTCCTTGATGGGACTCGGTGGTTTAATTCTAGGACTGGAATAGTTGTATAAGGTAGTTAGTGCTTTAGCTTAGTAATCGAGCATAGTGAACTTAAGCATTAGGCTGAAGAGTGACTTAAGTTGTGTAGAGTAAGGTGTCCTTGCACTCGGTAGGATAAGTACAATGACATGAGAAGATATTCAGCAGGATTGAGATTGAGTGGGGAGATAAAGGATAAGTCAATGCTAGGATATTATGGTAGGGCTGTCTACTGGGATTTCTGTAGTTTTCTGGTAACTGTTCTTTCTTTTGCCTTGTTTAGGGTAATGTGCTGAACTATTCTGTCTTATGCCAGATTGTAGCTCTAGGATGATATAGAGGTTACAGACTGAATATGGCCTTAGGCCTACATTCACATATCATGGGTCGGAGTTGAGTTTCTCTCACAGGGTGTATTTTCTTCGAAAGGTTCCCTGCACTTGAAACTGAAAGTAGTTCCCAATCTGAGAGGAAGAAAAGGCAATGCTCTGGTGTAGTGCTCACTGATTATCAAGCTTGGAACCCTGTTTTAGCAAGAAACTCAGACAAGTGATGAGCTAAAGTGAACATTAAAATTGAATTACTATAAGTGAGGTGCTCAATGAAGGTAGTCCAAACAACTAGATAATCATGAGCAGTAATATTTACTCTAAGCAATAGAGAAAGTAAAAGACTATCATTAACATTGTCCAGGTTTACAGGAACAGTTAAATTGAATAACAGAAAACAGTGTGCCAACGATATATTTTTCGGACAGTGGTTGTGTTGGTGCTTACATGAACTATAAACAATACAGAGTTATAGACAGTGTAGAAAATACCAGAACGAACTAAATACATTACTCAGTGGTGATTAGACTTTTCAAACGGTCAAAGATACTTTGGAATAAATCAAAATTCGGTCGGAGAGACACATCATCGGGTGAGCGTATTCCATTTCTGTGCTATGTGAAGTCGAATGGCTGTATCATAATGACAATTGTGATGCTGATCCTAGACTAAACTATCCGATCTCACATACACGATAGACTACACTACAGATTTCTATACACCTACACTACACCCACCTGACATAGTTTTCTTCATTAAATGTTTTATCATTTTGTTCAAAGCCAGTGTTAGTGGGGGTATGTGCTGAAGGAATGTGAAGAGGGGTATTGACTGGTAGAGAGAGAGAGAGAGAGAGAGAGAGAGAGAGAGAGAGAGAGAGAGAGAGAGAGAGAGAGAGAGAGAGAGAGAGAGAGAGATTGACAGACTTGGGAAGAGGGGGTATGTAGACAAAGGTCCGGCAAAAGACCATAACTCAAGAAAAGGGAATTTAAAGAAGTGTGTTTGTTGATTCCACTTTCCCCCCAGGGACAAAAAGTGACAGCTCACTTCGTTGTTTTATTAATTCTAACGTGTCTGATGTAATCCATGGCTTAAGTTGATTTTTCTTGGTCGGAATGAAATCTTTGACTGCAATTATCAAGATATCTCTAGCTTGTACTGCCAGTTCATCAGGTGTCATTTCCTCTTGTACAGACATCAAGACCCCAAAACGATTCCTCACTTCTACGTTGTACGCATATGGTATTTTTGTGAGATCAAAACAAAGTGGCCTTGTTCCTCGGATAAGCTTTTTGAGTTTTAATTTCAGATCTGCTTCTAATAACTGATGATCTGTATCACAGTCTGCACTTCGTAGGGTTTTTGCAGATGTTATGCTTGATCTCCATCTTCTTTGTATTAAAATATAATCGATCTGATTTTTGGTAATATTGTCTGGAGATTTCCATGACTAGTAGTATATTAAGGTGGAAAGCATTTCCGTTGTGTGGAATTTGTATCTTTCAATCATATATCGATTATGATCCACAAAGGGTGATAACTTCTGATGACATTTATTGATTTTTTTATGGATTTATTTTTTGGGGGGAAAAAGCGGGCCGTGGTGGTCAAGTGATCCATCGGGGTGAAGGGGAGGCTACATCTAGTGACGTGGTGGTGGGAGGTGGTAGTCTAGTGTACAGCATGAAACATTCAAAATAGCAAACGATTTAAAGAAGATATATAATTTTAATAAAGGGAAAACATATGTAGAATACATAGTTAAATGAGAAGAGATGTGATGGATACATTATCAGGTGACACTTGTCGTTAAAACCCATATTTTTTTCGGGGGTGAGGATAAAACTGACCGCAGATTGTTAAAAGGGGCTAGGTATGGTTAGTATCATCAGTGTCATAGAAACATCATCATTACATGCATGTTTAGGGGTATAGATTAGGATTACGGGGTGCCAGATAGGGCCAGTGGAGTTGCGATGCTGCATGGCTAGTGGTTGAGAACAGATGCAAAGGAGCTTCAAATGAAAACTGTAAAACATAGGTTCTTGTAATTGTCGATGGTGACATCTGGTGGGTGTTAATAAATAGGTTGACGTTAGTGTAATTTTTTCAAAGTTTTCTTAAGTAAACTAGTTCGGCTGATGGTACAAACGGGTTTCCGGCGGAGCATAATCGGCGAACTTGGTGACAACTGGCAAGATCGAAGGGAAGAGACCAAGGGAAAGACCGAGAAATAAATACCTGGATGGCTTGGATACGTGACATGGTCGAGACCGGAAAACGGAGCTGATCTACGACTCTGGTGATCGAGTGAGATGGCAGAACATGACCGCCTACGCTTAACGGCATGGCACATGTTGGATATATATATATATATATATATATATATATATATATATATATATATATATATATATATATATATATATATATATAAGAGACAACTGGTTTTAAAGGTGGGTATGACGTAATCACTTTCATTATACATTATAGAAACATCATCATCATGATTGATTGATTGATTTAGGAACCGACATCACAGCATTTGGGGCATTCCCATAAGCGCTCAGTCCCCATCCTCAGCAGCCATCGAAGAGTTCCAACACTAATAGTTCCAGTAGCATCATCATCATATGCATGTTTAGAGGTACGATTAGGATTACGAGGTGCGCGGATAGAGCCAGTAGTGTTGAGGTGCTATAGTTGTTAGGTCCAGAGGTTGGGGTGTTTCAGTCGTGGGATATCGAGCTCTCTGCTCTGGGTAGGGTGTTGCTGGGTTGGGAGTGTGTTAAAATGCTTTTATCGGGAAAATAAAAAACGCCGTGTTAGTGAGCGATTTAAATATCGATCCTTTCACGCGTCGTTTTGTAGGGTTTGGTAGGTATGATTACATCATTATACTGACCGTCCTGTGTGCGAGTCACGATGTTGCCGGTTTCCTTGCTTGTATTTGTAGAGTAAATATATTTTTTTCAATATTGTATCTGCATAATTGGTAGTGGTCAGGGGAGTGAGGGGTGATGACTGTACAAAATAACTTCTCGTAGGCTTCATGACTGTGACAGACAGACAGACAGACAGACAGACAGA